>JAGFNQ010001243.1:129289-235720 GCA_024364735.1 Boesenbergia rotunda
CCCGATCATACTTGGGTCAATTGCCCCAACACCATGTGCTTAGCTGCCTGCAGGCCCGCCAGGATCGCCTCATATTCGGCATCATTGTTGGTAGCTTTGAAGTGGAGCTAGATAGAAAAATATAATGTATCTCCCCGAGGGGAAACCATTAACACTCCAACCCCGCTATGCTAGCTGTTGGAGGACTCATCCACATAGATCTTCCATATTCCTTCGGCCTCGGCTTCTGGGATAGTCTCCAACATGAAGTCTGAGAGGGCTTGTGCCTTGATAGCGGCTCAAGGCTGATACTCGATGTCGTACTCACTTAACTCCGTCGTCCATTTGATCAACCGACCCGAAGCTTCGGGATTAGTGAGGACTCATGCGAGCGGGCTGTTGGTGAGGACCACGAAGGGATGTGCCAAGAAATACGGCCTTAGCCTCCAGGCCATCAAGATCAGGGCATAAGCCAGTTTCTCCATCGTGGGGTATCGCGTTTCAGCATCTTTTAGAAGATATCCGAAAAATATATGGGATATTGCACCCAGTCTTGTTCTCGAATGAGCGTCGAGCCTACCGCTTGCTCTGCGGCTGACAGATAGACAAACAAGGTCTCCCCTCCCACCGATTTATAGAGGATGGGGATGTTGGGGCAATTGACCCAAGTATGATCAAGTGGATCATAGGTTTTGATGTGTGTGTGTGTGTCAACATGATTAAGTTAGGTTGTTATATTGGTTTGATATGTGTGTTTGAGTCATGCAGGACTTGGTGAATCACACATGAAGTACACATCCGAGGGACGAGAGTCGAAGGACTCCAAGGGAAAGCCGGGGAAGTAGACTTCAAGGGCATACGCGAAGGATGGCATGGAGGCAAGCCGTGAGCTTATGTGCGCATCCGAGGGACGAAAGAAAAGGAAGAGAACTTCAAAGGGTAAGCCAAGGGAGTATACTTCAAGGCATACGTGAAGGGTGGTCTTCGGAGTGAGTTTGAGTGAAAATGTAAGCTGGGCAGTCGACTACTCCTGGGGCAGTCGACTGCGCCTGGGGCAGTCGACTGCCAGAACTCATAGAAAAATCAGTCGACTATTTTAGGACCAGTCGAAAATTCAAAAATATAGCCGTTGGCTAGCCACTGGCTGGGGAGCAGTCGACTGCCCCAAGGGCAGTCGACTGGCGTCGAAACTGAACTATTTAAGGAACAGTTCTCTCCTCTATTTAAGGGGAGACTTTGGAGCAAAATAGGGTGTGGTTCATAAGTGTAATATCCTATTCTAAGTGCTCAAAGTCTCATTCTCTTCCTCCTATTTTAATTTTCATCTTGTACAAGAGGAAGGGAAGATCTTGTGAAGGTTTCTCCACCTTGAAGGAGAAGTTCATAGTGGAACTTATGCTTGTGGTGTGGATCCTTGGATTAGTCACCTCTTGGAGGCGGATACCAAGGAAATCAGGGAGTTAGCATTGGTTTGTATTGTTTATTTTCTTTGTCTTGTGTTTTATCTAACATTCTTGTAGACAAAATCGAAAAGTTGCTATCCCCCCCCTCTAGCAAACGCCAAGGTCCCAACAAGTGGTATCAGAGCCCGGTTCATTTCGGAAGAACTCACCGTCAACCGGAACATTAAGATGGCGTTTCAAGAGGGATATAGCACCGCACGACCACCATTTTTCGATGGCAACGACTTTGCATATTGGAAAGGTAGGATGGAATATTATCTAATGAATGATATTGAGAATTGGTTTAGTGTTGTAGATGGTTTTGAAGTGCCAATGAATGAGAGGGGAGAACCTCTTCCTATGAAGAATTGGCCAAAAGAAATCATGAAGAAGACACAAGTAAATGCAAAGGCTACAACAACTCTACAATGTGGTCTTTCAAAGGAGCAATTGAACAAAGTAGGACCATTCAAGACCGCAAAAGAGCTTTGGGAAAAGTTTATTGAGCTAAATGAGGGATCAAATGAATCAAGAAGAACAAAGAAGGATCTCTTGGTGGCGCAACTTCAATCCCTCATCATGAAGGCAAATGAAACCGTGAGTCAATTGCACGGTAGAGTAAAAGAAATCATCAATGAACTCCATGTGATAGGTGAGAAAATGGAGAATAGGGATCTAGTAAGGTATGTGCTTCAATATTTCCCTAGAACCACTCTATGAGCCTCAATGACTGATGCCTATAAAGTCTCCAGGGATCTTTCTTTAGTAAAGCTTGATGATTTATTTTGTGAATTTGAACTTCATGAACAAGCTAATGTGTCTACTAAAGAAAAGGGTCTAGCTCTTGTTGTAGAAAAAGAAAGAAGAAAGAAGAAGGACAAGAAGAAGGTCTAATACTCATCATCCGATTCGGAAGAATCAAGCGCTTCAATGGATAGTAATCAAGAGACGTATATAGTAAGAAAGATGAGGAAAGCTTTTAAGAGTTTTTCTGACAAATCTCATGATAGGAAAAATTGAAGGAGTAAGAGTAAAACAAGAGAGGTCATATGCTACAATTGCCATGAAAATGGGCACATGAGGAATGAGTGTCCACTTTTGAAGAAGAAGGAAGAAAAGGAGGAAAAGAAGAAGGATGAAAAGAAGAAAACAAAGGAAAAATGCAAGAAGGCTACAAGTCTAAAGGCGACATGGGATGATCCTTCATCATCGGAAGAAGAAGAATACCACGTGTCTCATTTTGCGCTAATGGGAATTGACAACATAGCATGTGCATCATCCAAAGATTAAGGGAGCTCAAGTGAAGGGGGAGATCAATCTTCGGATTTGGACGTCTCGGTAAGTGAGGTATACAATCTACCCCCCCACTACACTTGTGAAAATTATTTCTAGTATTAATGATGATTTGTTTAATGCCAAAAAGAAAATTAAGAGTTTGAAAAATGAGATTTGCATGTTAAAGGAAAAAATTAAAATTCATGACAATCAAGGACAATATGCATGATTCTTCTTTTAGCTTAACTGAGTCATCTTTAGAAGAAGAAAATAAGAAATTAAGGGAAAAGGTGGAGAGCCTCACCACGACGCTTAGTAAATTTCAAGTTGGCTCAAAGAACCTTGATATGATTGTTAGTAGTCAAAGAATCGTATATAACAAGGCCGGAATATGATATGAATTCAAGACCAAGGAGGTTGCTTTTATTTCTCTTATAGGAAGGAAGGGTGCACTTAGAAAGCAAACCATTAAAGACAATGTATTGCAAGCATGGGTTCCTAAGAAATATTTGAATGATGTTTGTGGATTAAGTGTATGGGTACCAAAAGATTGTGTTTTTCGTGTTTCTTAGGTAGAGAGAAGAAGGATTCAAACAAGTGGATTGTGGATAGCGGTTGCTCAAGACACATGACCGGTGATGTGAGCAAGTTCTCCACAATTAGCTACTTGAAAGAAGGAACAGTATCTTTTGGAAATAGTGGAAAGCTCAAGATTATAGGTAGAGACACAATTGAGGTATCATCTATAATCATCATCTATAAAGTGCTTCTAATTAAGGACATGGAATTCAACTTGCTTAGTGTTAGTCAATTATGTGACGCCGGGTATAGAGTTGAGTTTCACGCTAATAAATGTTTGGTGATGCACAATAGCTCGAAAAATATTATGTTAAAAGGATATAGGGAAACAAATCTTTATTATCTTAATCTCTCCTATGCTTCTAACATTTCTAGTAAATGTCTTATATCAAAAGAAGAAGAAGGATGACTATGACATAGAAGGCTTGGACACATCAACATGAAGAACATAGCAAGAGTGGACAAGATGGAGTTGGTAAAAGGACTACCAATGATCAAGTATGCCAAGAATAAAATGTGTGATGCATGTCAAAAAAGTAAGCAATTTAAGTCACATAAAGGTAAAACTCTAACTAGTACTTCTCTACCATTGGAATTATTGCATTTAGATTTATTTGATTGTCATAATACTCCATCATTAGTAGGAAATAAATATTGCTTAGTAATTGTTGATGATTTTTCTAGATATACTTGGGTTTATTTCATAAGACATAAGGATGAAACCAAGCCGCTACCCGAAGCGGAGTTCACATATCCAAGAAGAGGACTTGGTATGTGTTTTGTAGAAGTGTAAATTTGGCCTTGGGGTAATGAAAAAATAAGGTAGTGCATGAGATAGGATGATGCAAATAACTCACTTATGCTTGTGGCATATTGTTGGGTTGTTGGATGTATCACATTATTGAAAATAGACCAACTATGGGGAAAGCAAATGCTTAATTAATAGACATCTTACCTATAGATAATAGTTGAACATTTCAAATAATTTGAAAACATTTCTGTGTTTTATTTACTGTGGCATAGGTTTGCAAAACACATGATTTCAAAATTAGGGTGTAAGTTTGATACAAAGTTGGATGTTTTCAAAGAATTTGAGATTTAGTCAAAAAATCAAAAATGTTTGGATTTTTCTTGGAAATATATTTTTCTCTGATAGAATACATCATAAGAAACATGTTTACAAAATTTCATGATTTTTCAAATTTTATGGAATTGTTTATGGATTTCTGAATTTCGGCTCAGAAGCTGAAAAGTTCAGACTGGTATGTATCAGTCGACTGCCCCTGAGGGCAATCGACTGATCCTTCTGTGAATTGGCAGTACCAAGGCACCAGTCGACTGATAACTATTTCAGTCGACTTGTCCTTCTGATTTCAAGTTTCTGGGGGTTTTTTAGAAAAAGAATGATATTCATATTTATTGCTAATGGTAAATATTGCTTGGAGCTATCCTTTTGATGGTGTCAAAGGGGGAGAATTGGGAGGTTTAAGTTAGTTTTGTAACTTAACTTATGAAAAATTGAAAATTATGTGGAGGGCATAGGTTAAGAGGGAGAATGTACGTTTATGTTTTTTAATTTACTATGTCTTTAATTTTCAGTTGTTATTATTATACCTAACTTAAACATATTGTCACACATCAAAAGGGGGGAGATTGTTGGGGCAATCAACCCAAGTATGATCAATTGGATCATAGGTTTTGATGTGTATGTGTTAATATGATTAAGTTAGGTTGTCATGTTGGTTTGATATGTACGTTTGAGTCATGCAGGACTTGGTGAATCACACATGAAGTACGCATCCGAGAGACGAGAGTCGAAGGAAGAGGACTCCAAGGGAAAGCCGGGGAAGTAGACTTCGAGGGCATACGCGAAGGATGGCATGGAGCAAGTCGTGGACTTGTGTGCGTATCCGAGGGACGAAAGCTAAGGAAGAGAACTTCAAGGGGCAAGCTAAGGGAGTGGACTTCAAGGCATACGCAAAGGGTGGTCTTCGGAGTGAGTTTGGGTGAAAATGTAAGCTGGGTAGTCGACTGCGCCTGGGGCAGTCGACTGCCAGAACTCACAAAAAGATTAGTCGACTGGTCCAGGACCAGTCGATTGATCAGTTTAAAAATATAGTCGTTGGGCTAGTCGTTGGGCTAGCCATTGGGCTCGCCATTGGCTGGGGAGTAGTCGACTGCCCTCGACTGGTGTCGAAACTGTACTGTTTAAGGAACAGTTCTCTCCTCTATTTAAGGGAAGACTTTGGAGCAGAATAGGGCGCGGTTCTTAAGTGTAAGATCCTATTCTAAGTGCTTAAATTCTCATTCTCTTCCTCCTACTTAAATTTTCATCTTGTACAAGAGGAAGGAAAGATCTTGTGAATATTTCTCCACCTTGAAGGAGAAGTTCATAGTGGAGCTTGTGTGTGTGGTTTGGATCCTTGGATTAGTCACCTCTTGGAGGTAGATACTAAGTAAATCAAGAAGTTAGCATTGGTTTTTATTGTTTATTTTCTTTGTCTTGTGTTTTATCTAACATTCTTGTAGACAAAATCAAAAAATTGTTATTCACCCCCCACTAACAAACGCCAAGGTCCTAACAAGGGAGTGCGGCGAGATAAGTCTTCAACTCTGCAAAGGATTTCTCACATTGTTCGTCCCACTCTAACTTGGTTGCCTTTCTCAGAATCTTGAAGAATGGCAGGGTCTTATCTGCGGATTTGGAGATGAATCTGGACAGCGTCGTGATTCTCCCATTCAGCCGTTGTACCTCCATGAAGTTGCGAGGGGGCGGCATATTCAGAATAGCTTTCACTTTTTTCGAATTTGCCTCAATCCCCCTCTCTGTCACCATGAAACCCAGGAACCAACCGCTCTTTACCCCGAACAAACACTTAACGGGGTTCAATTTCAGCCTATTGGACCATAGGGTGGCGAATGTTTCTTCCAAGTCGGCTATCATGTCGCCTCCCTTGTCAGTCTTGACTAGGATATCGTCCACGTATACCTCGATGTTTCTCCCCATCTAGTGCTTGAAGACTTTGTCCATCATCCACTGGTACCTGGCACCATCGTTGCGCAAGCCGAATGACATGTCGTTGTAACAATACGTGTTGTCGGCCGTCGCAAAACTGACTTTCTCCTGATTCTCGGGAGGAAACAGGACTGGGTGGTAGCCTTGGTAGGCATCCAACATAGAGATAAACTTACAACCGGCTGTGGAGTCCACCAACAGGTCTATCCGAGGCAGGGGATAACAATCTTTAAGGCAGACTTTATTCAAGTCACGAAAGTCGATGCATACCCGCCATTTACCTCCCGGCTTAGGGGTGAGAAATACATTAGTCAACCAGGCCGGGAATTGAACTTCTATGATGTGTCCGGCTTTTAATAACTTCTGCACCTAGTCTCGGATAACCTTATCTTGCTCTAGTGAAAAGTGCCTCCATTTCTACTTCACAAGACGGGCTCCCGGGGTGACATGCAGATGATGCATAGCTAACGCCGATGAACACCTTTGATTTCTTCAGCGGCCCAGGCGAAGACATCATTGTGGCTCCGCATGCAATATACGAGATGACTTCTTAGTTCCGGCGCAAGGTTGAGGGCGATCCGTGTAACTCCCCCTCCATGTTGTGGGTGAATCTGCACTTCCTCGCCTCGACCTCCCTCCGTTCTTCCTTGCGTCCTTCCTCCTCTCGTGGGTCGATGAGATCCACTTGCAAGACTTCGCGGAATTCCGATGAGGCCCTGTAAGTGGGATCTAAGTTGATCGCGAGGGTCTCCCTTTGATCCAAGGCTCCTCGTGGAGAATCGAAGGGTTCCCCTGGTGGATGCAGGAGCGTTTCTCCGATGGTGGTAGCTCTTCGGCGATCAAGTTCCTCCTTCGTCAAGGTCGTGGGTTCTCCCGCTGGCTCTGCCATTGGTGCTCCTTCTGGTGCTTTACTGGTTTCCCACAGATGGTGCCAAACTTGTTCCGGAAAGAGTCGACGTCAATGGTCAGTCACCGAGGTTCAGCCCACGCGAATGTTGACAGGAGGGGAGGAACTCTGCACCTTGCGAGATCAACACGAGCGTTAGGGGAACACGCCGGAGGTTGTCCAGCGGAGCCCACTCCGACGCTCAAGTCAGTGTCTCGATGGAGAGGAGAAGTAGTAAGCAGAAAGACGTATGAGTAGCAAAGAGTGCATAACCCCCCATACCGGAGGGGTTGGAATACCTTTTATACCTACAGCGACCATCCCGAGCACCCATGATTCTTGCCACGTCCCCGTGGTTATCGGTTAATGGTTCAACCTGGTAACGGTCTCCGCGATTCCTCCATCTGGGTCGTTGCGATGATTAAGGCCTTTATGGTCGCTAATCATGGGTAGTGATCACTCCGCCATAATGGATAAGGATGACTCGCCGATCCATTAAAAACGGATCTCTGCTTGAGTGTTCCTTGGGCCCCACTATCCCGAGGTGATCCCGAGGTTCTTTAGCCCGGGGGTCCCGGGCATTTGTCCCTCCGAGGTGCTCTCGGGAACTTATCCCCGAGGTGAATTCGAGGGTGTGTCTTCCTGAAGTTAACTCCGGGGTTATAACTACCTGAGTTAGCTTCCGAGTCCTCTTTCCCAAGAGGGTATCGGACGTCGCAACAAGGGAGTCATTTCAGCTTGGTAGATTTTACCTCACAGTTTTTTCAGCCCTCGTGTCCGTCACAGGGTATTCAACCCCATCAGGAGAGAACGAAAATAGAAACTAAGCACAAATGGATAAATAAGTAATTAGAAAAGATGTAAATGAATTTAATGAGGTTAAGGAAATAAAGTACATCGTAATTTCTTATTATTCTTTTGGTTCTTTAACTTTAATAGATAATTTATAATTATATTTTAATGATTTTTCTCAATTATTAGAAAAAAATGATAATGTTCCTTCTAAACGATTTTTTCAAGCGATCTAGTATCATCAATTTTTGATTACATATAAATAGGTAAAATAATAAAGGAGGTGGATTTTGTTCTAGCATAATAAATTTTTACATGAAGAAGATTAAGCACCTAACAAAATATTTTACATCTATTAAAAAATTTCTTAAAATATATTAGAATAACTGTCCAAGATAATTCTCAATTATTATTGTTTAAGCCTCTTGTATAAATGACATCAATATAAATGTCATTATGTATAAATATTACTGATAAATGTCATCTTGTATAATGTAAGTCTATTGGCATGATGTCATCATTTGTACTGTACATGTACCAATCATCACTACATTAGATAAGTTGAATGGACAAAATACAAGCGTAAAGCACCTGTGACTATGTAAATACACCATAACATCTATGGTCCTGAATGCAAACACGAAGCACCTGTGGCTATAAAAACCCCGAAGCGCCTATGGGGACTCTGAACATCTAGAGAGTATTAACTGTTAACAAACAACTCCAACTGAGCGTGACACAACAGAAAAATATACCCAACAATCAGTCTCAATCACAAGTGAGCCAGTGGTTGTCGGCCTGCAAACAATGTTATGATGCATGTCACTAATACACACAACCTCAATCAAACCAAAATCATACATCAATACGATACAAAAATACAAATAACATTAAAGTAAATAAACATGCATTAATCTACTAGGTAGGGTTTATCTAATACCAACCAAATCCTAGATAGGTCAAATGATTATTCTACAGTATACGCGAATACGCGGAACTCTTTAGATCAGATGCCAAGAGATAAGACTGTATAACTGAACATTTTAGAATACTACTCAAAGGTTAAGCAAGAATAAATATCAAGTACGATAAACAAGATAAATTGATTTAAGATAAAACAACCTACTCAAATAGTAAAATAACAATGCATTTAAGGTAAATGAATCTATAAGAATCACGTAGGAAGTACCCGCCTTGATACATAATCTGTGTTAAATAAAAACCCCTCATGTCTAACTATCTGTATACGATCAATATCTTATATCAAGAATAAAATTTAATTATTTATACCATTAATTAAAATAGGTAAATCAACCACCAAACATAACTAACATTAAATTCTAATTATAAATCTACTAAATTAACTCTTAAACAAGGCCGAAGAAGGAAAAACAAAGATTCGCATTCCCATGGGCCCAAGGCATTATAAAGACATTCATTGAGCAGTGAAGTAAAATGGATATTGGAACCAAAAACCTGGTAGATAGATAAAAGAAGGTGTTTCTGTAATACATATCTTGTGATTTATTTTTTTAATGATTTTTTAACTTATACCTATCTTGATATATACATATATCTATAATTAGAAGAATATTATCCTATTTTATAGTGCACACCCCATGTACAATATGAGTATTTTGTTAAAAAAAACATAAACAGTAATGAGAACCCATAAACATATGAAAAAAAATACTCATGGTGCATACCGTAAGTTAAGTAGGATATCATTTCTGTCTATATTTATATTTTAATGATTTATCAATATTTAGAGTTAGTGTTATTATTGATGAATTATCTTAATCTAATATTATCAATTAAGGTAATTCTTAATTATTATTGTTTAAGTATGTTGTATAAATGATATCAATGATATAAAGGTTAACATATATAAATATCACTAATTATGTAAGTATACCAATCTAATAAATCATCCATCTGCCCATCCATTCAAGAAACGAATCACTAGAACTAATAACCTTAGAGAGTAATTGTTGGATAATCTTATTATCGGAGATAAAGGAGAAATTCTTGAATTGAAATAGAAATTCAAATTCAACTCATCAAGAAGACTTGAGCTGATAATTCAAGCTGTCAAGCAGAGAAAGATGAGCTGGGATAATAAAGTTGTTTGAAAGACTAAGCTGCCTTGTATGACAACCGAACTTCCTTGGTCGAGTCACCAAGTCAACCGAGTGTCGAGTCACCAAGTTAGCCGAGTGTTGAGTTGCCGAGTCAACCGAGTCACCAAGTCAGCCGAGTGTTGAGTCGCCAAGTAGGCTGAGTGTCGAGTCGGCCAACTAATCCGAGTGTAGAGTTGACCGAGAGCTCTGAGTCGGAAGAGTCATCCGACTCTAAATGAGTTATTTCTGCTTATAGCAATAGCTATTTTGAACAGTAACTAATTAGATAGTAACACATTAGATAGTAACACAATAGAAAAGATAATTAGGCACATTTATTTATATTTGCTTGTAACAATAGCTAATTAGGTAGTAGCATATTTGTTTTCTTTTCCCCAAGCAATAACTATCCACCAATAAAGGCGTCCACATCACATGCCAAGTATCTCTATGACACTAAGTAATTCCTTCAATCAAAAATCAATTGTCAAAAGCTTAATAGTATTCATCTGGATCAAACTCTATGCAACAAGGACATGCCATAAACTGAGTTTTAAGTTTCCACAACAAAATCTAGCAAAGATGAATGCAACAACTGAACAATTCAGATCATCTCAAGGGATGGTGTAAGAGGAAAACCTTGCCAGCCAACAATTGGCTTGTCTTACAAAAGAGTTTGCTTGTTGGCCGATTTGTCTAGTCATCTATCCGATTTCACTTCTTTGATAAGCTTCAACAATCTCTGGAGCTTTGTCATGATACTTGGTCACAAATTCCATCTGGAAGTTCTTGCTCGACAACAGAAAATGATACCCTGTGAAATCAGTCTTGATTAATCCCTTGTGCATGAGAATGCTCAGGACGGCATACCTGGGAATGATCCTCTTCTCCAGGCTCATCGAAAGAAGACTCGGAATCTTCAATGTGTTCTCCGGTGTCCATCCCAGTTTCTCTTCCACAAACTTCATGGTCTTCCTTATCTTCTTAATGGATGCCCGCACAATGTACGGATGCTTTGCGAAGACCTCTAAGATATGATTCTGCGACCACCCCAATTCCCTCAAGGTCTCCATTCTCTTCTCCCACTCCTTCTGGGGCAATACAGCAAGCACCCCGAGGGCATGGGCGAAAGTGGTTTTCTTCAGACAGATGCCCATCTTCTTTATCTCGTCAAAGGCCTCATTGAATCGAGCTGTATCTACCAGCAAAGCATCGCCGCAACGGGTGAACATCACTAAGATTACATAATCGGGCACGCCGTATGAGCGCAGGGAAGCGACCTTGGGAAGCACGGTATTTCTGATGTCGAAGGTGATCAACCAAGGTGAGTGGTTTAGGGCATCCACGAGGTTCTCATTCGTTTTCAAAATCGATTTGAGGAGCTCAGAGTTGTGGAGCAATCGGTTCTTCATGTTGCACGTGAGCAGCCGCCCGGGGTTCCTTGACAGGATCTCCGGGAAGGCGGCTCCGACTTGTCTGATCCCGGAATAGAACTCCAGCTTTGGCTTCAAGGTTTTCTCAACGTCCATCAAGAGGACACGAGGATAGCGGTCGACGAGGCGGACGAGTTGAGCCTCGTCGAAGCCAAAGTCCTTAAGGAGGGCGAGCACCGAGAGCGCTTTGTCGAGCGCGTCGAGATGGACTTTCTTGGAGATGGACAGGGCGGCATGGTCGGAGATCCCGCACGATCTCGTGAGGGAGGAGGCGATTAGGGATGAGGGATCGTCGGCGACGATGGAGGAGACAGAATAGGGTTTCACAAAACCCAGAAAGTGTGGACGAGAGGCGGCGGCGGCGGTCCGACGATGGCCGAGAGTGACAGTCACCTGAAGTTGCCGGTGGACGGCTGTGCATAGACGCCGAAACATCGCTAACTCGCTGTGCAAACCAACTGTTTGATGTAACGACGGCGGTACATCTTTCGACCATTTTTTTTATGGGTTAAAGTGTGAATTTATATGTACGCGACAAAATGTAGGCTGAACATGAGTGTTTAATCTGATAAAGCACCGGATAATAATTGACTTAGTTTAGGGGCAAGTCAATGAGTCTCGCGAGTTGTTCCTGAGCGGCTCGATCAAAGCACCAGCTAGCATGTTTAATATTCGAGTTGATCTCGATCAAGTTCGAGGGCTTACGGAAACTTATCGAATAAGGTAATATATATAATATGTTCCGCAAAGGGAACGACGCAGATGACGAACCATCTAGGCGCAATCCATGAGGATGGTGACGGGGAGAAGACGATCGTGCCCTACGAGATTAACACAAGCGTTAATGGAAACACACCGGAAGGTTTTCCGACGGAGCCCACTCCGACGCTCAAGTCAAGAATGCGAATTCTTAGGAGGACAACGAGAAATAGGAATTGTGTTATGTTTCGAAAAAAGATTCTTTATCTGGATGTCGAAGCACCTTTATACCTGACGCTGCAGTCACACATGTTCCCACGTTCTCTTTCATGTCCCTTAATCATCAGTTACCGAATATCTCTTGATAGCCGTCGTTGCGATCATTAAAATCTTAATTGTCGCGTATTGCGAACAATAATTATCCGATAATTATCGATAATAATTATCCGATGACTTTCCTGTTCTAGAAAGATGAATGGTTATTTGAAATCGAGTTATCCGATATATTGATTTTTGGGCTCCACTCTCCCGAATTAGTTTCGGGTCTCATTTCCCGAGCGGATCTCGGGGCTTTCATTTGTTCTACCAAGAGGGTCTTGAAAACGTGAAGCACGATATGACCTCGGACGTCTGTCCTTCTGAGATGGTATCGGGAGCCTGAGGCTCGACATGACATCGGACGTCTGTCCTTCCGAGGTAGTCACAGGAGCCCGATCGCCCAACCTGTCCTCGGAGGCTGTTGACCTGGTCTGGGGGTTGAAAGCCCGACCTAACCTGGAATGTCTGTTCTCCCGAAGTAATCTCAGGAGCCCGACCACGTGTTCTAAATGCGAGCCTTTGATCTACTCTCCCGAAGCGGTCATGGTACGACCCTGGCGCTCAGCTTCAGTGAACCCTATCATGTAGTTTTCCCGTGCCACCTGTCCATCTTGGAATGCTCAACCCCATCATAATATATTATTTTTATTTATTTTTGTCGAGCTCTTTCAAAAAGTCTATTTTAGTCTGGCTCCGATCCGAAAGTTTGGTTTTAATTCGAGATTTTTAAGCTAAGGTCAAGCCTGTGACTAGATGGTTGAGTCGGGCTCAAATTCATAAGCTCAATCGAGCTCGAACTTGAGTCACTTTATTTCTTTTCGACCTAGAGTTAGGATCAATTTGAGTTCGGCTCGGCTCGAATGCAGTTTTAGTCTAATTGCTACTGTATGAATTTTACTTTTTATTATAAATTAATTTTATAATTTATTTTAAATATATATGATTTAATGATAAATATATAAAATATTAAAATAAATATAATTATTTTTATTATAATATAGAACGAACTTTAACCAAATAATAATTGACAAAGAACGTTTAATATGATAAATCATAACTGTTATAAGTTAATTTTGATATAATTGATTGAGTTAAGTAGATCTTATTTATTTGATATCTTATATTTAAGTGTGCAGAAGTTTAAGAGTATAAAAAAATCGAGTAGAAAATACATACAGCGAACGAGAAAAATGATATAAGAAGGGAGTTAACGAAATCAGAACATCCGAGGGACGAAGAAACTACGGAAGAATACATCGGTAGACGAGAAGGGTGTGTATGATGTCTGAGAGACGAGATGACGAAGAAAAAGACTGCTCGAGAAAAAGGTCGGAAATTAAATTCGGGTGAGTTCAACTTCGAACGATGGAAAAATCAGCCAAAGCCGAAGCTACTGGTCAACCTAGTATTGACCGGGCTCCGGGGTGCTCGGGTTCAATTTGAGCACCCATATTGAATGGGGGCGCCCGAGTTAATCCGGGTGTCCGAATCAACAGGGGCCTAGGTCATTTCAAGCGCTCGGAGTTGAAACCGGTGCCCGTGATTCACTGTTTTATCCAGAAACAACCGTTGTTACGTTCGTTGCGACGTGGATAAATTTGACCAAGCTCAGGCACCTGTGTCCAATTCAAGCACTCAAGATGTGCCACGTCGTATCTCGATAATTGTTCCAGGCTCTAAAATAGAATCCTTTTTGCTTAGAATTAGAACAGCTTTATATTCTATTCTATACTTTCAATGAGTATAAGACACTTTTCCACCCATGAAGAAGTAATTTAGTTGAATTATTCTTTACTTAGATTAACAACCATCCAAATTGCAAACCAAGTAAATCCCTTTAAATCTCTTATTGTTTTTCTTAAATTACTTTATAATTATTTTTATCTGCTTAACTAATTCTATCTTTGTTAAAGAACAATAAAAAAACTTAATTTTATTTTTCAAGACTATACATTCCTCTAAACGGCTCTATTGGACATACATCCTATTTATACAATTGATGGAGGGGACGAAGTGATATAAGATAATAACATTCAATAGTATACTGAAAGGTATCTCTATCATTTTTAAGGATAGCTAATGGAGTGGGGCATTTTTTGAATGAAAAAGAAAAAAGAAGACGTCTTTGATAAATTCCAAAAACATAGGACGCTACCCTTTATCAATAATTTATTCATTCTTCCTGTACTTGAGCTCATAGTTTCACATGAAATTATCTATGATCATGAACCGGTCCTAGTCTGAGGAATGTGCGGAGTTAATACCTTATGATCATCTGCTTCTCAGTTTCTCTATCAGGATCCACATGCTCTTTCCCAATTTCTCAGTTGATACCTTACACCAAGATTAAACTTGATAACAAGACCTTCAGTGACATAAATCTCAATTCTCAATTCAGATTCTAATGCTATTTTTGAGTATCATGATCTACCTCGAGAAGTCGATCAATTCCACTTCAGAGTCTTCTTCTCGAGTATATTGCATCATTGGACATTTGGACTCCATCCTCATCCAAGTAGCCACTTTTTTTTTATTGTCAAATTGTATTTGATAGACTTAAAGGTAAGTGGATTGCTAGATATGCAGAGGATCTGAATTGGATGAGGTCCACACTTATGCTGACCTACAAATTTATCATCCTAACATTTTGAAGCCTTCGACTTTTTACTGTAGCTGTAAAAGCTTGTGATCAAGGAACAATTGTCCAAGCTCCTCCAGCAATGGATAAACATGGCAAGAATCTCTATGACACTAACTAATTCCTTAAATCAAAAACCAACTTTCAAAAGCCAAATAGTATTCATTTCAATCATACTCGAAGCAACAAGAAACATGTCATAAACGGAGTTTAAGTTAACACAACAAAATCTAGCAAAGATGCATGCAACAATTGAACAATTCAGATCATCTCAAGGGATGGTGTAAGAGGAAAACCTTGCCTGCTTACCATTGGCTTGTCATACAGAAGAGTTTGCATGTTAGGAGACTTGTCTAGTCATCTACACGACTTTACTCCTTTGATAGCTTCAAGTATTTCTGGAGCTTTCTCATGATACTTGGTCACAAATTGCATCATGAACTTCTCGTTCGAAAGCCGGAAATGATTCCCTCTGAGGCCAGGCTTGATTAATCCCTTGTGCATGAGAATGTGCAGGACGGCATTCCTGGGCATCAACCTCTTCTCCAGGTCATTGTCAGAACATTTGGATTCTTCGCAGTGTGCTCCGGTGTCCATGCCAGCTTCTCTGCCACAAACTTCACAATCTTCCTTGTCTTCTCCGTCGATACGTTCATAATGTGAGGTTGCTTTGCGAAGGCCTCCAAGACATGATCCTGCGACCATCCCAATCCCTCAAGTTCTCTACTTTCTCCATCCACTTCTTCTTGGAAGATTTAGCGAGCACCCCGAGGGCTCTGGCGAACCTGGTTTTCTTCGGACAAATTCCCATCTTCTTTATCTTGTCAAAGGCCTCATTGAATCGAGCTGTGTCTGTTAGCAAAGAGTAGCCGTAACCGGTCAAAAGCACTAAAATTACATCATCGGGTACGCCGTATTCGCGCAGAGCATCGACCTTGGGAAGAACAACAGTTCTGATGTCGAAGGTCATCAACCAAGGTGCCTGCTTTAGGGCATACACAAGTTTCGCATCCGTTATCGAAAATGATTTGAGGAGCTCAGCGTTGGGGAGCAATCGCTTCTCCACGCTGTACGAAAGCAGAATGGGGCTAGCTGACAGGATCACCGGGAGGGCGGTTCCGACGAGGCCGATCCCGCGGAAGAGCTCCAGCTTGGGCTTCAAGGTATTCTCGACGTCCATCCAGAGGACACGAGGAAAGCGGTCGACGAGGCGGACGAGATGGGATTCGTCGAAATCGTAGTCCTTAAGGAGGGCGAGCACCGAGAGCGCTCTGTCGAGGGTGTCGATCTGGACTTTCTTGGAGATGGAGAGGGCGGCATGGTCGGAGATCCCGCAAGATCTCGTGAGCAAGGAGGCGGTCAGGGATGAGGGATCGTCGACGCCGACGGAGGAGACAGAATAGGGTTTGGCAGTCCGACGATGGCCGAGAGTGGCAGTCACCTGAAGTCGACGGTGGATGGCGGCGCAGAGACGCCGAAACATCGCTGAGTTCGCCCTGCAAACCGACTGTTTGATGTAACGACGGCTGTAGATCTCTTGCCCAAACTGATCAACCGGTCTCCAGAATAAATCACTTGGTCCCTCATTTATACAGCAGGTAAATTTTGATATTTTAAAAACCACTTAGTACATTCTTATTTTATCCCTGCCTCTTCTTTTTCGGAAAGACGATTACTCACTATCTTAAATATTCACAATTCATCTCTAATTATAACTTATTTTATAGAAATTTTTTTTTTAAATAGGACACGAATCCTGAGACACTGACTTCTAGACCGTCCACTGACGAGCGCTTCCCGATTTACCTAGTGATCGATGAAAATTTTCGTAGAGTCGGACGATCATCTCAGGTTCATTTGCTATCTGGTTCAACATTATATCCCTACCTCTTCTTTTCTATTAAAAAATTTAATATTTTCATTTACGTTGTTAAATCTATATATGGTGGTAAGATGGTAAAAGACGATTCGTTGTCCAGCGTCTCCGTCAATCCGTCTCAGAATTAACACGGAAAAAATAAATCACGGAATTATTAAATCTATATATATGAGAACCTAGATACTTTAAGAAGTTTTAGGGGGTATATTGATTTTAATGTAAAATAATTCGGATCCCATCAATCCATAAATTGAGAACAGCAATTTTAATTTAATGTGAATTCTACACATTAATATTAGTGCTAAATTAAAACTTCTATACAATGACAATTCATTTAAAAAAACTTGGGATGTAACCAATTTTTTTTTCTTACTGAGCTTTTTATTTTGTTTTATTTTGTTGTTTTTTCATTTGTTTTTTTAATCCAGAAATCTTGACCTTAACAAACTCTACTATTCCTGAAGTGAGTGGGGCCTTCCCTTGATTTACCCATCAAATAAATTCGAAAATGCTCATAATAATAGACCTAATAGTCGACATCCACAGCCTACCTCCAATGTTGAAGCACATAGGCTTAGGGCTCTGATTATTTTTAGAGGTGGACGACCCTCCCTTGATTCACCCATTGGGTAAATTCGAAAACACTCACATAGTGCACTATGACCTCCGGCTCACTCCCCACTATTGAACCGCATAGGTTTAAGGCTGAGCAATCGATTCAAAGCTGAACTACAGAACCGATTAAATCTAAACGAACAAATCAAAATTTTTAACCGAATTAAGGGGAATTATTGAGGCAATCTATTAATCAGATTTTCAACCGAATTAACAAAACAATGCTATTGGTTTTCAAAAATAATACTACATTGTGCGATATTTTAAAAATGAACACTACAGTAGTGTTGCATTTCAAAAATCAATACGGTACAAATCTGGCTCGGTCGGTTGATAATATCGATTTATTTGATTTAATTTAATTAAGAATTTTAAAATTGAACCAAATTATTTGAAATAATTAATATTTAAAAAATAAAATAATTGATCCAAACTTTTAATTTAATTGATTAAAGGAGTGTTTGAGAGAGCTTTTACTTCTTGAAAAGTGATTCTTATAGAGTTTAACTCAAAATCAGTGAGAAGTTAAAAATAGAGTGTTTAGAAATAAAAATCAAAAGCTGATACCAGAAAAAGTTTGAGTATTTATGAGTGTTTGATGAATAATTAATTTCAAGTTTAATTTTTAATTAAATAATAAAATATTCTTAAACTATATAAATTATTTTTTTAATTATCTAAATATAATTTTGATACACCATCCATAATATTTTGTATATTTATTATTATATTTTGAATATTATATCAAAATTAATTTTTTAAAATAATATATATGTTTAAAAACTTATAAAATTAATAAATATAAAAATATAAAAAAATGATAAAATTTATAAAAATATGTATAAAAAATTCTAAAAATATATATTATATAAAACTATAAAATTTTATTTAAAAGTGTAGTAGCAATTATGTAAAATGATAAATTTATTAAAAGTATAAATGTCAACTTTTAATTTTGGATCATAAATAGAAAAACAGAAGCAGAAAAAATATAAAATTCTTACTTCTAACTTTTGAGTAAAAATTACAGAAGTTAAAACAAAATTCGACAATAATAAATAATCAAAAGTATTTTTATGTAACTAGAATTTAAAAAATAATTAATAGAAGTTCTCCCAAACAATGCCTAATTTAATTTAACTAAACATTTGTTTATTCCTACATAGGCTAGTTAACTAGTTTTATAAGACATTGTGCTACTTGCACAACCACTCCAATTGGACTTGTAAATTGGTTTTACAAGATACTGTGTGTCGCCTTACATGATCGTTTTTCCAATTAGAATAATGATTGGGAGAGTAAAAATGAGAGTAAAATTATTGTGAATAACGTGGCCATGCATGCACGATCTCCGAGGGTTCACCGTGCAGGGTATAGTTGATTCGGGCTGGCCTATCGGCCGCGATAATGTAAGCGATAATCGACATGTTATGTAAATTACATCATTCATTATAATTTGACTTATTTTCACTCTCCTATCATTGATTTAATAATAGCTTTTGAGAAGTATTGAGGTTCTGGCTCTTACATTGAAATTATAAATTTAATTAATAAATAAGATAAATTATATAATTGAATTTATCCTTCATTAAAATTAGTTTTAAAATTTCTTAATCAACTATTAATTGCATAATAAATAAATTAATCATTAAACGAAGTGAAGATACTGATTAAAATCAGATTGGAGTCAAAAAATTCATTGGTATGGAAGATAACGAGTTGATTTGAAAAAATTATGACTAAATCAAATTTAATTAGATTAAATTTGATCAATCTATTTAAGCTGAGTTAGGAAATTTTTAAGAAAATATATTCTCCTCTCTGTGTTTTTTTATTCTCTTTCATGTATGTAGTCTTGCTTCAACTGTCTCGCACGCAAACCTCCACTCGTGGCAACAATCATTCTCTTCATGGTCATGCCCTCTCCCCCGGAAGCGTAGTCGTTGACTTGGCCGCCCTCGACAGTGCACGTCTACCACGATCAGATCAACGTGTCCTTCACACCGACGTACCCTTACGAGCTATGTCTACACCGGAGTCGAACAGCGTGGATTGAGGTCCTATGCGAGATATTTGTGTTAGAAATGAAGAAATTTAGATATTTATATAATGGTATGGTATTATCCACTTTGGGTCTAAGTCCTCATGGTTTTATTTTTGGCTTTTCCTAAAATATCTCATACTAATGGAGATATTTTTCCAACCCACCAGGTCTTCTTGCCCTTCAGTCCAACCGACCTATTAGGACTTCTCTACCTGACTATCCACCAGGACTTCCGACATAGTGTCTAATTCTCTTGATATAGACATGGGCTCCCCCTCCAGCTTTATTTTTGAGCTTTCTCCAAAAAATTTTATACTAATGGAGATATCTTTCCTTATAATCCCATAATTTTTCTTATGTAATTTCGTTATGGAACTTTGTTTGCAACCTTCCAAGCCCAACAGCTTGATCATGGTCTCGCGCTGCTTTCATGGATCGACTACATCTATCTCACCGTCCGTGACATGTTCTCTAACACCACGTTAATTGTCAGATATTTCACACCCTCAAATTTTCAATATATATGAATTGGATATCATTTTCGTTAAATTAACTTAATAATTTCATGAATAATAAAAACGTTAATTCAATAAAAATTTTAAATTAGGTGGAATATAGGGGAAAAACGAGATGGTAATATGCTCGCACAAAATAAACCCGGAACTCTTGGTAGACATGACTAAGTTGAGATCAGCCTAGCCCATCTCTCATTGCCAGATCTGTCCCAGCTTATTATTAGCAAAAAGTGATCCGCTCGTCCTCAGCCTCCCCTGCTTATTGCAAGCTATAAATATAGCTCGGTATTTAACCATGGTGCTATGTGAATCCATCTACCCCTTTTACGTTGCGCCGTGTCGATTCAAAAAAGGCAAAACGCTCGCCCCCAGCGCCCCCGCCAGCCCACCCCAGGACCAACACGGAGGAGGTAAATCACGGTTATCACTGGTGTGGTGAGGCGCCTGGGGTCGAGGGAATTTAATGTCAGCAGACCAGGATTTTATCCCTGTGCGCAACTGGCGACTCTCGACCCTGAGACCTCCGATTCAAGCAGCAGACGCCTTACCATCCGATCCAGCCCGTGGGGGCACGTTGCACCGTGTCGAGCAGGGACGTCTTGTTACCATTACCATACTTTGTCACTCTATGTCTAATGACTCAACATGTCCAATAACATTTTATTGCTAAGGTTGCAAATTCAATCATCTAAGCATCATGGCTCACGTTTGAAATATGTCATTTCAAAATCTATTTGTTTTTTATTTTAAACTTTAAGGTTGTTGCTTCTTGTAGCTTGCATGTCTCAATATGGTTTGCAAAATTGAGATCTGGATTGTTGAATCGCATGATCATATGATCTAAATGTTAGTATGAGCTCTAGAGTCAATTATGTGATGATTGACTAGGGGCATTTTGTATCATATTCTATTATTAATAAAGACATGTTTGGTTATTATACTTACTTTGTATTCTGTGCCGAATGACTAAGTATAATAATGTCCTTGTGTAGTAGGTTCTTATCTACATTATATCGATTGGTTGAATCAATTGTAAGATAATGTAGAGAACACTACACTAAATTATTCTTAGTCAAGTATTAATATTCAGGGGCAATATTAATGCATGGAGACTAGCATGCATGTCAACTGATGACTTGAGCTCACAAGTCATGGATATGTGATATCAAGTTGACACATGGGTATACATTGGAGTATGTGTACTGAATGACCCGCCATGAGAAAGTTTCATAGATTGTCATATGAGTGTCATAAACTTTCTCATGTGACTATTGGTATGAATAGTCCTTAGACATGAAGTCACTACGGTTCCCTACATAAGGAGTTATGTACTTTGGTATTGTCAAACGTCACCCGTAACAGGGTGGACTATAAAGGCGATCACTGGGTATATAATGAATTATGCGGAGGGATGTGAGTGATGTAGATGTGATCTATCCCTCCCATATGACGGGAGTGATATTTGTGGGCTCCTTGATCGAGTAGGACTACTAAAATGCATGACCATACTCGAATGAGTCAATATGATATATTGAGCTCATTTGTTTGAGTGAGTCAACTCGGGGATCAAGAAACACAAGATTGATTGAGGATGACACGGTCTATGCTTCATTGGTCAATCTAGATATCAAGGATAGAAGGACAAGGTCATACACTATCATAGTCACAGAGGTTTAGTCGGATCTCGACTTTTCTTGTTACTTGGGTAGCAATGATGCATTGCTAAATGCCGCTCATTGCTTATATGTCTAAATTGTTTAGGCGCATTGCCAACGTCACGAGAACTTATTGGGTCACACACAAAGGACACAATGCTTCGGGAAAGTTGATTGACAGATCTGAACTCGAGTTGGGAACTTGGGAGACCTGAGCCCGAGTTGGGAACATGGGAGGTCAGTTCGGGGGACTCGAGTTGGGAACTCGAGAGAAGCCGAGTTGGAGCTCGGCGGGCCGGAGCTCGGCGAGCTGAGTCGGAGCTCGGCGGACCGAGTTGGAGCTCGATGGATCAGGTCGGCACTCGGCGGACTGGGCTGGGTGCTCGACAGACTGGGTCGGCACTCGGCAGTCGGGACTCGGCACTCGGGAGACTTGGTCGGGAGACCGAGTCGGAAGCCCGAGAGGTCCGGTCGAATTTGCATGCATGAAAGAGAAAAAGTATCTCTTCATTAGATGAAGAGAAGATGAAGAGTCACATGGAAAGATGCACTTTTTATTGGCTTTAATGAAGAGAAGACAAAGAGACAAATGACTCTTGGTATTCATGGGATGAATATAAAAGGGGTCACGTCATTTTTGAATGAACAACTAAGTGCTTCCTTCTTCCCTTCCTCTCTTCTTCCTCTCCTCCACTCTTGGCCAAAACCTTACTGTAAGGTTCTTGGTATTTTCGAGCTACCTCAAGTTGCTAGCACAACTAAGGTAGTTCTCCCGAAGTTGAGAGATTGTGTCCGTGTGGATACGAATAGAGGCACGGGCGTTTGAACGTGCAAGAGATCCGGCGCATCTTGGACGAGCGGGATAAATGAAGGGCACGCTTCAAAGGTATAAACAGTAGATAAATCTATTAGATAGATAGCTTTGTACGAGATTTTCTTTCGCATGGATCGCTCGTGGGTTCTTGTTTCCGCTGCGTTTTTATTGTATTGTGCCGGGAGAACCCAACACCGAAAGCACTAAATCAATCCGCGATCCAGATTTGTAGCGGAATCAAAACACGATCGCTGGATCGTATAATATCGATGGACTTACACGATCTTAAATTACAAATGATTCTACTCTACCAGATAATGTCCTCATCGACAAAACCATAGACAGGCCAAGTCGATGGCTTGAGGAGAGGGGCGTGCAAACTTGGGCATCTAGTTTCTCACTATAGGGAAAGTCTTAGATAGCCGTCACAAGGAATGGATTGGGGAGGACAGAAGAAGGTCGAGAAAAGGAAACATATTTCTTTTCCTTTTATATAAGGAAGAGCGAAGAGTAAAGGAGAGGTCGCGGGCAGAGATTTGAGAGTTCCACCTCAAGACGAAGAAAGGGGCGATGGACAGTGGCAGAGACAGGATTTTCAATAAGTCAGGGAGAATTTAGTAAATTACAAAAATAATAATACACCACAAAATGTATAATAAAAATGATATATTAACTTCTTGTGTTTTTATAATATCACTCCCGGAGATTTCATAATTTGAAAAAGTTAAATAATAGCTTCATTATCAACGATAACAAACACATCTCGCTCAACATATAATATCAAACAATCATTTACCATATCATCTCCCAACCGATTACAAAGTGAGGTTTTGATTATTTTCATTGCTGAAAACAGTCTCTATAGTTTCAGTAGTGATAGGTAATAACAATACTAACTTGAAAATTAAATATACTAAATGATACAATCGATTGTTTTCAATTGAACCATTTTTTTAGCAAGCTCGCTAATCCTTGCAACGTCAGAGAATTGATTGCTACTTCATTTATCAAAAATAAAATTATCAAATTAGTGCTCAAAATGCATTAACTCTATCAGGGAGAAGTTGGATAGATAAAATTGTGCAAACTGAAGTGATTCTCTTTTCATAAGCAATGAATAATATTGATGGATCAAGACAAGTCATACATAACAGCAGCTCTGTGTTTACCTTGTTAAAATGATTGTTCAACTCTTGAAGTTGCAAATCTATCACTTCATAAAACGTTTCAATGTGATAATAGAGATTCAATATTTCGTCATGATCTCCTATGAAAGATTAAAACATCTTCCATGTGTAGGGTGACTACCTCATATTTAACAGAAAATAAAGAAATTTCATTCAGTAATAAATCCCAACCATTATCTCTCATAGTTTGCAGTTGATATTTGCTTCATCTTCAAGAATCATTGCATTACGATGTCTTCATCTTTTCTTTTAAAGCTTGCGACAAATAATTCATGACACCCAAGATATTTTCATTAAGTACATCAAAAATATAAATTCATATTTTCTAATCAATTTCAACAGAGTATTTGCCTGTGCCCTTTGCTTATGATCTTTTCCCTCTTCGTCAACAATTAAAATGACATCAATAACTGAAGGATACAAGAATATCAAACTCAATAATGTATTATAATGTGAACCCAATGTGTGCTCCTACCCCTTTTCAATTTCTGCTCTTGATTCATATCTCATCCAATGAAGATATCAACATTGCAAATTTTTTAATATTTTTATCAAATTATTTCTCAAGAAATATGACTCTTCGCTTGCATGACACTCCAACAATATTGTTCAACAATGTAACCACATCAAAAACAGAAATCCTCATGTGATTTTCAGCAACAGCTATAAGTATAAGTTGCAGTTAATGAACAAAATAAAAAACATAATAAGTTTCCATCATAATTAAGTTTTTAAGCGATTGAATTCTCTTCTCATATTACTAGCTCCATCATATCCTTACCCTTACAAATGAGATATTATAAATCATGTTTAGCATAATAAAGAATCAATAACAATCTTAAGTAATAATATAGTAGTGTCACTTACATGTACAATGTCTAGAAAGTATTCAACAATATTTTTCCTTTCATCTACAAATCATAAAATGATGATGTCAGTTTGAGAGAGCATTGTCTAGTGCAACTCTATTGATATCCTTATTATGGTTAAGAAGAATCTTAACAGTTCAAAAAAATTATCATGATTGAGTGAGTCTGGATTTATCATGATCATGAAATGGTAATTCTTGACATACAATAAATCTTATGCAATCAATTGATGATGTCAAAAAAACTTGATAATCGATAGCTACGTGACTAGACTGATTGACCAAACAAGTTTATGTAAATACCCCAGGTTGGTTTTGGCATGATCAACCAAATCAAGTTAGGTCTTGGTGTGTTTTGATCCTTGTGTCTAAGCAGGAGCGCAGAAGGTCAAGTGGAAGGCGCAGTGGTTGAGAAGGATAGTACGGAAAGGGAGTTGATGGGATCAGTGCATCAGAGGGATGCAGAAGTCTGTGGAAGAGTACACTGGTGGATTGAGAAGGATGCGCACGACGTCCGAGGGACGAGAATCCTAAAGAAAGTTTGTTCAAGGTGAAGGCCAGAGTCAGGTTCAGTTAGTAGGAGCCCTAGAGCCAATTATGTGATGATTGACTAGGCACTTTTTGTATCATATTCTATCATTAATAAAGGCATGCTTGGTTATTATATTTACTTTATACTTGTGTCTAATAACTAAGTATAATAATGTCCTTGGGTAGTAGGTTCTTATCTATATCATATCGATTGGTTGAATCGATAGTGAGATAATGTAGAGAACACTGCACTAAACCATTCCTAGTCAAGCATTAATATTCAAGGACAATATTAATGCATGGAGACTAGCATGTAGGTCAATTGATGACTTGAGATCACAAGTCATGGATATGTGATATCAAGTTGACACATGGATATACATTAGAGAATGTGTACTGATTTGACTCGCCATGATAAAGTTTCATAGATTGTCATATGAGTGTCATAAACTTTCTCATATGACTATTAGTGTGAATAGTCCTTAGACCTGAAGTCACTACGGTTCCCTACATGAGGAGTTATGTACTTTGGTATCGTCAAACGTCACTCGTAATAGGGTGGACTATAAAGGCGATTACTGGGTATATAATGAATTATGCAGAGGGATGTGAGTAATGTAGATGGGATTGTTGGGGCAATCTTGGTTAGGTCAGGGTTGACCTAGTTTGACAAAGCTCAGGTGAGCTTGAGTCTAGTAAGCTCGGGTGAGCTTGAGGTCGTATGTTTCGATGTTTGACAATGATGTGTTAATGTGATAATGTTTGAATGTCGTAGGAAGTCAAATGAGTCAAGGTTGACTGGAGGCTTGACGAGAAAAGACCTAGTGAGACTAGGTGAAGTCCAGGTAGAACGGGGAGATCGTACGCTGGCATGGGAAAAGACCTAGTGGGACTAGGCACACCTAGTGGGACTAGGTGAAGTCCAGGTAGATCGGGGAGATCGTACGCTGGCATGGGAAAAGACCTAGTGGGACTAGGCACACTTAGTGAGACTAGGTGAAGTCCAGGTAGATCGGGGAGATCGTACGCTGGCATGGGAAAAGACCTAGTGGGACTAGGCACACCTAGTGGGACTAGGTGAAGTCCAGGTAGATCGGGGAGATCGTACGCTGGCATTAGAAAAGACCTAGTGGGACTATGCACACCTAGTGAGACTAGGTGAAGTCCAGGTAGATCGGGGAGATCGCACGCTGGCATGGGAAAAGACCTAGTGGGACTAGGCACACCTAGTGGGATTAGGTGAAGTCCAGGTAGATCGGGGAGATCGTACGCTGGCATGGGAAAAGACCTAGTGGGAGCTAGGCAGTAGAAATCCAGGTTGGTCAACGGGGTTGACTGGACACTTGGTAGGGGATCCTAGACTTGTGGAAACAAGTTAGGTTGGACTCAATCGATTGGGTAATCGATTGGGTGAATCGATCAGTTGATCGATTAGGAAGGTTTATGCGAGAGGTCAGAAGGTGGCTGAATCGATTGGGTAATCGATTCAGCCTTCCCTTAATCGATTGGTCAATCGATTAAGGTGTCTCTTGATCGATTGGGGCAATCGATCACGGAGGTTTGCGCGAGAGAACAGAGAAGCTCTGAATCTATTCAGGGCACTGGTAATCGATTGGCTAATCGATTACGGTTCGAAAACTAGCCGTTGAACGGCTAAATCCTACGTGGTAATCGATTGGGTAATCGATTACCAAACCCTAGGCGTCGGGTATAAGTGTTTTCGCGCAGGTTTGGAGCCATACTTCTTCTCCTCTTCTTCTCCAACTTCATTGCCATTTCAAGGGAAGCCTTGGAGCTTAGTGCTGCTGCATGTCCAAGGTCCAAGAGGCAATCACAAGCTTGAAGATAGCAAGGAAAGCAAAGAGAGTTCAATTATTGTAAATCTTGTAAGATTTCCTTTGTGTTTGCTTTGTTCTTGTTGTATCTTTGTAACAAGCTTGTAAGAGGTTTCTCCACCTCAAAAAGGAGACTTTCATAGTGCATGAGAGTGTGAGGAGAGTGGATCCTTGGATTAGTCACCTGACCGAGGTGGATACCAAGTAAATCCTTGTGTTAGCGATTGCTTGAAGTCTTCCGCCGCGACAAATCATCTACAAGCGAATCGAAGCTAATCACCCCCCCTCTAGCTCGTCTACCGGTAACAACAAGTGGTATCAGAGCGAGGTTGCTCTTATTTGGACTCATCGCCAAGAGGGCAAGAGCTAGAGGAAGAAGAAGAAGTTGGAAGAAACCCTAATTTCAAGAAGTCATCATCAAGAGGGTTCAACTTCAATAATGGAGTTTGGCTATGACACTAGGGCACCTCCACCATTCGACAAGGCGAATTTCAATCTTTGGAAGTCAAAGATTGAAAATTTCTTCATGATGAAGATAGAGCAATGGTTTGCTCTAATGGAGGGTTTTGAAGCTCCAACAAGCACTAAAGGGAAGCTCCTCAAGAAAAGCAAATGGAATGAGGAGAAAATCAAGAGATACGAGGCCAACTACAAAGTGACCAAGTTATTGGTCAATCTTTTGCCAAGCATCATCTTGGACAAGATTGGAGAATTTCAAGATGCCAAAGAGCTTTGGAGCAAATTGGCAAAGCTTCATGAAGATCCCTCCACTCTACAAAATCAAGACAAATCCGAAGAGGGAGATTCATCAAGTGAAGATTCGGAAATTGAGAGGTGCTCAACATCCGAAGATGAAGCTCAAGAAGCCTCCACTTCAAGGGTTGAAGAGGAGCTAGATGTGTCATTGGCATCGGATCAAAGAAAAGCGTCAACATCATTATCCGAGGTCAATAAGGAGAAAGAAGAAGTCTCCACCTCTAGGATTGAGGGGGAGCGAAGGTCATTGACTCCGGAAGAAGAAGAAGTATCTACTTCCGGATCAAGTGAAGAGTCATGCCACACCCCTACAAGCAAAGGTATAAAAATTTCAATTTGTAAAAATAAAAATCATATTATTTGCTTTGAGTGTAGGGAAAGAGGACACTATAAGAGTAAGTGTCCCAAATTGTTCAAGAAGAAAGTGCTAGTGGCACCCAAGACCAAAGAGAAGCCAAAGGAGGTCGGTCCCGTGGCAAAGAAGGATAAGAAACACATTGTGTGCTTCTCATGTAAACAAAAGAGGCATTACCGAAATCAATGTCCAAAGGGGAAGAATCCGACCAAAGTCAAAAGGAGGAGCTCAAATCAAGGGGGAGCCTACAAGAATAACAGTAAGGTACCATTACGTAATAGTGCTTATTTTCATCATGATAATATGCATGCTAGGGAAAATTTTTATCATTTCAATGCAATTTATCATGAACATAGGAGGCATGAAAAACCTAAGGAAAACCATAGAGCTTTCCATGCTAGGACCACCACTTCTAAGGATAAACCTACCCAATATAACGCCAAAAAGAAAAATTACCGAGGCTATATTAGAAAACCAAGTCTTGAGGAGGTAATGATTGAAAATCAAGTTTTGAGGTCAAAACTTGATAAATTAGAAAAATCCCTCAAAAGAATAGAAAATCTATTTAAGGGATCTAAGGATCAAAACCTAGATTTAGGAAATCAAGGACCCTCTAGGAGCAAGAAAGGTTTGGGGTACAAACCTAAGACTAAGGATGATGGTCCATCCTATCATAGAGTTCCATATAAATATGGAACTAAATCTAGGTCTAGGAGTCAAGTCAAGGTCGCAAGGGAAGTCATCCCTAGAGTTGACCAAGACAAGACAAAGGTGACTAAGGCTTCGGAGAAGCCTAAGAAAGTCTTTAGGAAGGTATCAAGGGAAGTCATCCCTAGTGAATACCTAGAACACCCAAGGAGCACCAATAGGTTTTGGGTTCCTAAGAGTGTGTTCACCACACCCTAGATAGGTCTAGGGAGTGTCAACTCTAATTGAAAGGGTAGTTAACCCAACCTTGATGAAGTTGGCACTTTGGGACATTTTCAAGGAGTTACTACCCTTGAAAATGAAGGATTCATTTATTTACTCTAGGAGGAGTAAATTTGTGCCAAACTATATTTTTGGAGGACTAAACTTGATAAAGTTGGCACAACTAGGTTAGAGTCTAAAGATAGGCCAAGTTGGGGAGTTTTGGCATTATCTTGGAAATTAGGGCAAATTTAGGATTATCAATGACTTAGCGATGAGTTATTGATACTTAGATAGGAAATCTAGGTATTTTGTTCTATGCTTATATGTCATGCTTTATATGCCCTATCACATGTCATGACATCATATTTCATCATTTATATTTATTATGAAAATATTACATGTCATGTCATACATGCATCATCTAATTATAATTTCTTTTGAGAATCCTAATATGATGCATGTCATAGTCATTAATCATGCATAAATCAATTTTTATTGAAATTAAGGACATTGGCATTAATTGACATCCTAGGTGGATGATCAAAGTTTATAATGACTAGATAGAAATGCATGAACCCTTAGTTTAGGGAAAACATGACTTTCACATCTCACTAAGACTATAAGTTGACTTGTGTGTGTTTTTGAGACACATTAGAAACAAGTGAGATGTTAGGGTGATGAACAAAACTCAAGGTGTTGATAAAGTGCATCAAATTGAGTTTTAGTTTCATCAAAACAAGAATTTAAATGAACTCCAATCATTGGGAAAGCTAATGTACAAGTCATGTGCATTTAGCCCAAGGAACATGGTTGGATATTGTCTTTGAAAAACATTTTAAAACTATCTTGGAAAATCTTGGTGAAAACTATCTTTTGATAGTACTCATCATTGATGAATTGGATATAAAAAATGAAAAACATTGAAGTATTTCAATGGTTTCCAATTTTGTGTCAATCTTTGGAAATGAAGGTTATTTTCATAGAAACTTATCTTTCCATGATAGTATATGGTATAAATAATATCTACACGAAATTTCAGATTTTTTTGAATTTTGTAGAATTATTTAGGAGTTTCTGAAATTCGAATCTGAAATTGTTTTCAGAAATCAGAAACTCCCAATCGATCGGGTGATCGATTGGGACCATAGCCAATCGATTGATCAATTGATTGGTCGATCCTTTTACGAGCACAGAAGCTCGGGTAGTCGATCCGGTGATCGATTACAAGTAGTCGTAATCGATCGGCTGATCGATTAAGGCAGGCCGTAATCGATTGGTTCCCAACACCAATCGATTGGTGAGACTGAAACTGTTTTTTTCAGTTCAATAACCCATTGTTAAGTAACCTAACAATCCCTAGACCCTAGAATTACTTTTATAAGTATATTTGGGTAAATTTCATTGTGAAATCAAAAAGGAAAATGGTTTAGTGAACATTTAAGGGTTAAAGAGAGATTTTGATTCAAATTTTAGATTTCAAAATCTCAATTACCTCAAAGTGAGTTTTCCTAAAGGTTTAGGAACTCAAAAATCATTGTTGGTACAATGATAGAGGTTTAGAGCATGTTTTGAGGGGGAGGTCTTCCTTAACAACATGTGGTTGAATTTTTATTTTTGGAAAAAGTGAATGAATGGAGATTGGGAATCTTCATGAGTGCTCAAGGGTGGGCATAGGTTCAATGAAAAGTATGAGATTTTCATTGGGTATACCTTTGACCATATAGACTCTCAGGGAGAGTGTTTGATGTGTGTCAAAGGGGGAGAAAATTGAAAGGCTAATAGGGATTAGTCTTTCTCAAACATATTGTCAAACATCAAAAAGGGAGAGATTGTTGGGGCAATCTTGGTTAGGTCAGGGTTGACCTAGTTTGACAAAGCTCAGGTGAGCTTGAGTCTAGTAAGCTCGGGTGAGCTTGAGGTCGTATGTTTCGATGTTTGACAATGATGTGTGAATGTGATAATGTTTGAATGTCGTAGGAAGTCAAATGAGTCAAGGTTGACTGGAGGCTTGACGGGAAAAGACCTAGTGGGACTAGGCACACCTAGTGGGTCTAGGTGAAGTCCAGGTAGATCGGGGAGATCGTACGCTGGCATGGGAAAAGACCTAGTGGGACTAGGCACACCTAGTGGGACTAGGTGAAGTCCAGGTAGATCGGGGAGATCGTACGCAGGCATGAGAAAAGACCTAGTGGGACTAGGCACACCTAGTGGGACTAGGTGAAGTCCAGGTATATCGGGGAGATCGTACGCTGGCATGGGAAAAGACCTAGTGGGACTAGGCACACCTAGTGGGACTAGGTGAAGTCCAGGTAGATCGGGGAGATCGTACGCAGGCATGGGAAAAGACCTAGTGGGACTAGGCACACCTAGTGGGACTAGGTGAAGTCCAGGTAGATCGGGGAGATCGTACGCTGGCATGGGAAAAGACCTAGTGGGACTAGGCACACCTAGTGGGACTAGGTGAAGTCCAGGTAGATCGGGGAGATCGTACGCAGGCATGGGAAAAGACCTAGTGGGACTAGGCACACCTAGTGGGATTAGGTGAAGTCCAGGTAGATCGGGGAGATCGTACGCTGGCATGGGAAAAGACCTAGTGGGAGCTAGGCAGTAGAAATCCAGGTTGGTCAACGGTGTTGACTGGACACTTGGTAGGGGATCCTAGACTTGTGGAAACAAGTTAGGTTGGACTCAATCGATTGGGTAATCGATTGGGTGAATCGATCAGTTGATCGATTAGGGAGGTTTATGCGAGAGGTCAGAAGGTGGCTGAATCGATTGGGTAATCGATTCAGCCTTCCCTTAATCGATTGGTCAATCGATTAAGGTGTCTCTTGATCGATTGGGGCAATCGATCACGGAGGTTTGCGCGAGAGAATAGAGAAGCTCTGAATCGATTCAGGGCACTGGTAATCGATTGGCTAATCGATTACGGTTCGAAAACTAGCCGTTGAACGGCTAAATCCTACGTGGTAATCGATTGGGTAATCGATTACCAAACCCTAGGCGTCGGGTATAAGTGTTTTCGCGCAGGTTTGGAGCCATACTTCTTCTCCTCTTCTTCTCCAACTTCATTGCCATTTCAAGGAAAGCCTTGAAGCTTAGTGCTGCTGCATGTCCAAGGTCCAAGAGGCAATCACAAGCTTGAAGATAGCAAGGAAAGCAAAGAGAGTTCAATTATTGTAAATCTTGTAAGATTTCCTTTGTGTTTGCTTTGTTCTTGTTGTATCTTTGTAACAAGCTTGTAAGAGGTTTCTCCACCTCAAGAAGGAGACTTTCATAGTGCATGAGAGTGTGAGGAGAGTGGATCCTTGGATTAGTCACCCGACCGGGGTGGATACCAAGTAAATCCTTGTGTTAGCGATTGCTTGAAGTCTTCCGCCGCGACAAATCATCTACAAGCGAATCGAAGCTAATCACCCCCCCCCCTCTAGCTCGTCTACCGGTAACAACAGGGATCTATCCCTCTCATATGACGGGAGCGATATCTGTGAGCCCCTTTATCCAGTAGGACTGCTAAAACACATGACTATGCTCAAATGAGTCAATATGAGATATTAAGCTCATTTGTTTGAGTGAGTCTACTTAGGAATCAAGAAACACATAGATTGATCGAGGATGACACAGTCTATGCCTCATTAGTCAATCTAGATATCGAGGATAGAAGGAAAGGTCATACATTGTCATAGTCACGGAGGTTAAGTCGGATCTCGATTTTCTTGTTACTTGGGTAGCAATGATGTATTGTTAGATGTCGCTCATTCATTATGTCTAAAGCGGTTTAGACACATTACCAACGTTACAAGAACCTATTGGGTCACACACTAAGGACACGATGCTTCGGAGATTGATTGATCTTAGTTTGACTAAAATTTGATCCGAATTGGATTGGTTGAGTTAGCCTCAAGTGAATCCAATTGAATTATATGATTGAGATCTAATTTGAGTTAGACTCGTTTAGATTGGACTCAACCACATTTGGATGAGGTATTAATTCATTAAAGTGTTTAATGAATTAATAATAAAGGAAGAGGAAAAGATTCTCTTCATTGAATGGAGTAGTTGAAGAGTCACATGAGAATATGTGCTCTTTATTGACTTTAATGAAGGGAAGTTAAAGAGACAAAAACTCTTTATATTCATGGGTTGAATATAAAAGAGTTTTCTTGCCATTTTGGATAAGGCTAAGTTATTTTTCTTCTTCTCTTCCTCCTCTTCTCCCTCTTTGGCCGAAACCCACATTTGGGTTCTTGATGCTTTTGTGAACTACCTCAAGTTGCTAGCACAACTAAGGTAGTTCTTCTCCGAAGTTGAGATATCGTGTTCGTGTGGATACGCATAGAAGCACGGACACTTGAACGTGCAAGAAATCCAGCGGCACTTGGACGAGCGGGATAAACGCAAGGATACGCTCCAAAGGTATACACTTTAAATAGATCTATTAGATAGATGAATTTCGTACGAGTTTTCTTTCGCATGGATCGCTCGAGGGATCTAGTTTCCGCTACGTTTTTTATGTCGCCGGGAGATCCCAACAGGTTCGAGTGAGACTAACTCTGGTTGGCTAAAAATCACCCAAGCGAAAGAACGATGAAAAAGTCAACATAGACATTGACTTTGACCAACTGGTCAATTGAGGCGGGTCAGTTGCCTTGGGATGCGCCTCAGATGCAAATCTCAGTTCTGCGCACAAACCGAACTGAGGCGCCTCCATTTGGCGCCTTAGAACTAAGGTGCCTCAGGTGGAAAATGAGTCATCTCAGAATAAAAAGTTATCGCTAGTGAATGTTGGCGCGTGGATAAAGTTTTATCCAATCTAGGGCACCTCAGATCACCTCTAAGATGCTTCAGGTTCTCATCAACACAACGTTCACCCCCCAGAAGCTAGGATTAGGGAACAACTACTTATATTTAATTTCCTAGTCATTGTTGTAAGTTGTCCAAGATTGTAAGAGGTTTCTCCGCAAACAAGGAAGGAGACTTTTTAATGTGCTTTTCACTGTCTTGGATTAGCAACCATTTTGGTTGCAACCAAATAACTTCGAGTCTCTTCTTTTATATTTTTTGATATTATTTATGTTCATTTTAACTGTTTAGACTAATATGTTCATCTTTGTAAAGAATTAGTAAAAGATATAGTTTTTATTTGCAAGACTATTTACCTCCCTCTAGCCGACCTGCAATGGTCCTACATTTTAAATATATTATTTTTGATTCATTAAGTTATAAATTGTCATCATACACCTACTGTGAATCCTACTCTGTTTTTTGGTGTTGAAAGCACTAGCTAATCAAACCTAAGTTTTGATATTGGTAAAGGTTCAAAGATAAGGTTGTTTGTAATCTAACATGTTGAATTGAGTATGTAGGAAAGCCCTAATTATGCTAAGCACTAAGTCCTAGTCGTGGTGATTGAACACTAAGTCCAGATCGTGGTGATTGGACACTAAGTGTTGGTCGTGTGGGTTGGGAAATGAATATCTGATCCAGAGGATTGGGCACTAAGGCGCCTGGAGGTCAGAGCACCCGGGGGTGGTCCAGTCGCCTTGATCAGTGTGACTCAGTCGGGCGCGCTGCTAAGCTGGCAAGAGTTGATTGGTGGGTCCACGTCACACTCCAGGCACCCGAGAATGGATAAACTTGAAAGATCAAGTTTCGATGAGGAGTCGCCATGTCAGCACGACGAGGGTGCCCGGACTGACCTTTATAAGTAGCTTTGACCATGAACCTCAGAGATTAATTTCCTATGATCTGCATGCTCAAATGTTAGCCCGAAAACTGCTCTACAACGTTGTCAACGCCCAAGTTTAAATCTTTAGAGTTGTCGGTATATTTTAGTTCTTGCAAATTGTACTTCAAATCATTATATTATTTTTTGGATTGATAGTGATTGCCCAATGAAAGCGATCGACAATCACAACCCTTAGAGTAGGAGTCGCCACAAGCTTTAAACCAAATAAAAAAAAACTGAGTTATCATTGTTTGCTTTCATATTTCCATTGCGTACTTTAAATTCAAGTTTTACGAAAAACTTGAAAAAAGGCGCAAGCATTATTATACCCCTTCTAATGCTTTTCGTGATCCTACGCTAGTTTTCAACATGTTCATGAAAATTTTCTTTCTTTCTCTAATTTTTAAATCCCTCAATTGCAAAAAAAATTACTACCACTTTCACCACTATAATCTGATTTGAATAAATAACAATAAAAATAGGTCATATCTTTTGCAATGTTGTACTCTAGCTATTGTTAGTAAAATGATACCTTGAGAGTTGATCTATTCAAATTCAGAGTCGAGATCTTAAGGATATTACATCATCGTACTCCAATCAGATTCCATCCTCATCCAAGTAGCCAAAATTTTTTTTTGTCAAATTTTCTTTGATAGACTAAAAGGTCAGTGGATTACTAGATAGCAATTGGATGTAGTACCACTTATGTTGACCTACAATTTTCTGTAGCAGCAAGAGCTTATGATCAAGGAACAATTGCCTAAGCTCCTCCCACAAATCATGCAAAGTATCTTCTATGACACTAACTAATTCCTTCAATCAAAAATCAACTTTCGAAAGATTAATAGTATTCATCCCGATCATACTCTAAGCAACAAGTAACATGTCATAAACTGAGTTTAAGTTAACACAACAAAATCTAGCAAAGATGCATGCAACAACTCAACGATTCAGATTATCTCAAGTGATGGTGTGAGAGGAGAACCTTGCCTGCTTACAATTGGCTTGTCTTGCAGAAGAGTTTGCTTGTTAGCCGATTTGTCTAGAACACATTGTAATCATCTATCTGATTTCACTTCTTTGATAAGCTTCAACTATCTCTGGAGCTTTATCTTGATACTTGGTCACAAATTGCATCTGGAAGTTCTTGCTTGAAATCAGAAAATGGTTCCCTGTGAAGCCAGTCTTGATTAATCCCTTGTGCATGAGAATGCTCAGGACGGCATACCTGGGCATCACCCTCTTCTCCAGGCTCATCAACAGAACAGCTGGATACTTTACGGTGTGCTCCAGTGTCCATCCCAGCTTCTCTTCCACAAACTTCACAATCGTTCTGGTCTTCTCCGACGATATGCTCGCAATGTAAGGTTGCTTTGCGAAGACCTCTAAGATATGATTCTGCGACCACCCCAATTCCCTCAAGTTCTCCACTTTCTCCTCCCACTTCTTCTTGGGCAATGTAGCGAGCAACCTGAGGGCACGAGCAAAAGTGGTCTTCATCGGACAGATACCCATCTTCTTTATCTTGTCAAAGGCCTCATTGAATCGATCTGTATCTACCAGCAAAGCATCGCCGCAACGGGTGAGCATCACTAAGATTACATCATCAGGCACGCCGTATGCGCGCAGGGCAGCGACCTTGGGAAGCACTTTAGTTCTGATGTCAGAGGTCATCAGCCAAGGCGTACGTTTTAGGGCAACCACGAGATTCTCATTCGTTTTCAAAATCGATTTGAGGAGCTCAGCGTTGGGGAGAAATCGCTTCTCCAAGCTGCCCGTCAGCAGCCGGGTGTTCCTTGACAGGATCTCCGGGAAGGCGGTTCCGACGAGGCTGATCCCGCAATAGAACTCCAGATTTGGCTTCAAGGTCTTCTCGACGTCCATCAAGAGGACACGAGGATAGCGGTCGACGAGGCGAACGAGAAGAGCTTCGTTGAAGCCAAAGTCCATGAGGAGGGCGAGCACCGAGAGCGCTTTGTCGAGGGCGTCGAGCTGGACTTTCTTGGAGATGGATAGCGCGGCATGGTCGGAGATCCCGCACGATCTCGTGAGGGAGGAGGCGATTAGGGATGAGGGATCGTCGGCGCCGACGGAGGAGACAGAATAGGGGTTCACAAAACCCAAAAAGTGTAAACGAGAGGCGGCGGCGGCTGTCGTACGATGGCCGAGAGTGGCAGTCACCTGAAGTTGCCGGTGGACGGCTGCGCAGAGACGCCGAAGCATCCCTGAGTTCGCTGTGCAAAACAACCGTCTGATGTAAGGACGGCAGTAGATCTTTCACCCTAAAATTTTTTTAGTGGTACATGTGTTGATTTATATACAGGAAGGATCAATAAGGTCTGATACTTTGGAGGTGATCAATCGCATGCCATCTCTTTAGCCCAGGGTTATCTCTTTAAGCCCAGGGTTATGAAGCAATATCCTCGTGAGATGGATTGATGATTAATATATGAATAGTATCATCTGATCCCGACCTATGTTTATGGGCTTGGTCCATCACACGGGTAAGTGGGCAGGTCATCCTAGCGCTTCGTTAGCGGGGGTTTGGGTCAAAAGCCCCCGAGGGCCCATCAGAAGAGTAGTCCAAACGACCGATTCAACCCAACCTCGATCAGGTAATAATTCATGAGTCACTGGATGATTGAGCCCCGACGTTTCATGAAGGCGAGGGCCCGAGTCAGAGGAACCCTGACTGGCGACCCCAAAACTCCCCTGTATTGAAGACCCGGGCGGCGAGGGTACCAAGCCTCCAGCCGATTCACTTCGGACCCAGCCAGGGTATGACCACTCGGGTACACTCTGGCTCGGGAAGCATAGGTACTCTCTACGATAATGGCCTTTGGGCCCGAACTTGTTCCGAGCCCCCAGCCGGCACCAATAATCTAAGCCGCCAGTGGACACCAAGTCGCCAACCAACACTGGCATTCAAGGTTTTGTCGTGTTCCAAAGAGCACCCACTCCTAGACACAGGACAAGCAGAAGAAGTACGAGGCCGGCGCAGATTTGACATCATTCAGGCCCAAATTGCGGATATCCCGCCGATACCTTGATTCCCCTGCCATCCCGTACCACGACCAATTGCGTTTTTGTCAGGCCGAGTGGCGCCTGGTGATGCACATTAATGGAGCCGACAGCGCCCCTTGCATTATTTGGGTATGCACCACCTCAACTGCCAACACAGGCCACACCCTGCCCTGCGCTCGCTTACGACATAGAATGGCAGGCCGAGCATAAGCAGCTGACTCCCCCGACTATATAAGCCTCATCGCTTCTTGTCCCCCTGGTACGCGCAATAGTGTTTTTACTACTGTTTCATTGCTTTCGCCTTTCCACTACCGGGGACTGACTTGACCGTCGGAGTGTCTTGCCGGAGATTTTTCCCAGCGGGTTTGCTAACGATCCCTTTCTTGAAGACCAGCGCCAACCTCAGCAGTTCGTCATCCTTGGGAGACCATGTGCTTTGAGAGTCCACCTCACTTCGCAACAGGATCATCATCTTAAAATTTAGAGATCCAAAGTTGACAAAGTTAGTTCTCGTCTTCTTTACGTACTAGCCATAAAATTCGAGCTAGTAACCTCCGTAATTTCTTCCTCTGTGTTAGCCTTGGGACGAGTTGGCAGGAGCGTTGGGGCGAGCGAATCGCCTTTTATGATGAACCAGGTAGCAGACAATTTGAACCTGGGGTGACTGGCCCAGTCCCACGGAAGTTTACCACCGGTAACTAGGGTAAATCGGGAAGCGCTCGCGGTGGGCAGTCTAGAAGCCCACGTCTCAATGTTCGCGTCCCATTCGGAGGAAAAATTCCTATAAAATGCGCCGTAGCTGAAGATCGTACCGCGGATGCCTGGGTTAACTACTAGTTGTCCTTCCGCTACACTATAGCCCCCGGGGCAACAATTAGTTATCATTTTAAATATTTATGATTCAATCCCTAACTACGATGTATTTTATTGAATTTTTTTTTTCAAATGGAGTGTGAATCCTAAGACGCTGGACTTCTGAATCGCCCGTCATGAGTACTTCTCGATTTATTCTGGCGGCCGATGAAAAATTTCCATATAATCAGATCTATTGTTGAAAAAAATCTGATTAATCATTTCTTAATACTTGATTCTCATATTCTATTTGATCAAAATCATATTGAATCTGATATGGGAATATCAAAAAATAAAAAGAAAATTATTTTTTCAAAAGCTCGAGTCTACCCTTCGGATAATTTTAAAAGTAAAAGAAGACGTATTCAATTTCAAAAATTAATAGAATCTAAAATAGTTAGAATTTAATATCTTTAAATTGATTAGTAAATTTTATTAAAACACAGTGATGGACTTAAATAAGTTTGATTAGACCATTTCAAATTTTATATTTCTTAGATTATAAAGAGTTTAACGGTGTCTTTCCTTAATTATTTTTATTTCTTCATGGTATTATAATATTATTTGAAAAAACAACGTGCTAAAAAACTTTTTCCATCTCCCATGATTATATACTCATGATTTATTTCTTTTTTTTTTATATCTAAGAATTGAATGTAAGAGGCACTAAGTCGTTTTTGTGGTATAAGACGATTCGCTCGTCTTAATATCTCCAAAAATCTATCTCGCCCTCACGGGCTGGATCGGATGATAAAACGTCTGGCCATTTACTTGGGGTCACAGGTTCGAGCGTCGCCAGTTGCGCACGGGGATAAAACCTTGGTCTGCTAGCTTTAATTCGCTCGACCCCGGGCGCCTCACCACATCAGTGATAACCATGGTTTACCTCCCTCTCGATTCCTATGAGGTCTCGGCCAGCCGCTAACGTGGCGATTCCAGCTTTTTACTCCAAAAATCTATCTCAAATCAATATGAAAAAAATAAATAAAAAATTATTGATCCGAGAGGATGAATCTTTAATTTCTACTTACACAGACAGTACACACAGCTCGCTCTCTCTCTCCTCCATTCCATGTGCAGTAGGATCGAGCGAACTTGGATATAAGATTCTCTGTCCCGAGATTCTCTGTGTCCCCGTGTCTCAACTCGCAGGCGATGGCCGGCGAGTCTTCCGATCGCCAATCGAACACCATCATTAGTTTCTGATCGTCATCCTAAATCAAACGATATCTTGGGAGAACAGTGAATCGGTCGAAATCGTCGCAATTGCGATCTCGCCGGATTCGACGGTGAATCCGGCGAGATCGCAATTACGACGATCCCCGACAAGTTCACCGTATCCCTTAGGGTATAGTTTTGTACGGGACGACGACTGAAGGCCGACGGTGGTGTCTGATCAACGATCGGAGGACTCGTTAGTCATCGCCGACGAGTTGAGACACAGGGAATCAGAAAATTTCGAGACAGAGGATTTATTCTCGCGAACTTGTGATGGGGGTACGACTACGTATGACTATGAAATGTTGATGTGTACATGAGAGAAAGAAGATAAGGATTCTAAAAAATAATTTATTTTAAATCATTAAATTTGATAAAATCATAATTTATTAAATCAATTTCAAATAAATTTCTATTTAAAACAATATAATCCTTTACCCTATATGTATCTATCCGATGGACTCTATTTGAACCCAATCCAATTTAACTCAACGTCTTCATTTCGTATTCAATAATTTTAGTTCGCCTATTATTTTTTTTGGGTCAAAAACAGAAGTTGAATATAAAAAAAATATTCCTGAATTAATAATGAAATTAAATTTAAAGATTAAATTTCATATAAAGAAAAATATTCCTGAATTAATCAGGATTTTAACCAAAACTACTGATTTGATGTAGAGAGCTCCGATTGTAAAAATTTGAGTTTCCATGGATTTTTGAACTTACAAGGCATTTAAATATGTTATCCATTATTTATTTCTATCTCTCTGAGGTATTAAAATTTATAACGAATAATCGAGAAAAAATCACACATTAGGGTCGTTCCTGATATGCATTCCATATTAGGCCCAATGTGGCCCTGATATAATTCATATCAGGCCCAATGAGCTTAATATTAGAATTTTTTTTCGATTCTTCGTTATTACAAGTCCAAATAAACAACGAATAGCAAATTTGAACTCCTTATAACCTCAGAAATCTACAGAAACTGAAATTTGTGAAATCGGAGCTCTCTAGGTCAATTAGTGGATTTTGGTCAAAATCTACTGATTTGACCTAAAGAGCTCTGATAGAAAATATTTTAGTTCCCATGTATTTCTGAGGTTACAAGGAGTTCAAATATGTTATCCATTGATTATTTGAACTTTTCCGAGGTGTTAAAATATAATAACGGAGAATCGAAAAAATTCTAATATTGGGCCCATTGTGCTTGATATGAAATCCATATCAGGCCCAACGACCCCAATGTGTTATTTTTTCTCGATTCTCCGTTATTACATTTCAACTCCTTGGAGTGGTCGAAATAAACAATAAATAACATATTTGAGCTCCTTATAACCTCAGAAATCCATGAAAACTGAAATTTTTACAATTAGAGCTCTCTAGGTCAAATCAGTATTTTTTGATCAAAATTCACTGATTTGACTTAGAAAGCTCCGATTTCAAAAACTTCACTTCACGTGGATTTTTGAGATTAAAATGAGTTTAAATATACTATCCATTATTTATTTGCACCTCTCCGAGATATTAAAATGTAATAACGAAGAATCGAAAAAAAAAATCTAATATTGAATCAAACGTGGGCCTAATATGAATAATTAGGCCTGCTGTGTGTGAAGTGGTGGCGATGCTGGTGGAGAGAAAACACAGGAGAGAAAAATAGAAAAGAATAAGGTTTATAAAAAATAATCAAGTCATTTTAAACCGATTTAACTCATTAAATTTGATTTAGCTATAATTGATCACATCAAGTCTAAATCAATCTCGATTTAGACCAACATAGTTTGAAACCAATCTTTGTGTACTCAATGATTCGGTTCATTCATTTATTCTTTATTATTTTTATTTGCTTATTTTCGATAAATCCGCTAACTAACATTAGAATGCAAAAATTGAGTTTGTGTTTCGAATTTATCTTATTACAATGAACCAAAGAAGACCCCCCCCCCCTCTCTCTCTCTCTTATATATATATATATATATATATATAACTTTTAAAAGAGAATAAATATAATATTTGACTGCGTCAAATATTATTAGATATTTTCCTTATTAATCTGTTAATTGATAATTTCTTTATGAATCTGTTATCCTTATTAATTTTTCATTTGACTAAGCATCCTAAGGTCTCTATAAATTGTATATATATTTCATGAATAAGTTTTTTCAATTAATCAAAAAAGTTATTTTGTTAACTCTTCTCTTCTCTCTCTACTTCTCTTACTTTATTATGGTATCAGTGCGATAGCTTTTCTTACCTTATGCGCCGCTTCTTCTTATACAACATCTTTCTTCTTCTTCTTGTGAAGCTTGATGTCATCGTTTTTATTTTTATTTGAAAAAAAGGCCTAGCAACTTCTAAAGTGCTTTGTCTCTTCCTCTTCTATTTTTGCTCGTCATCCTCCTTCCTCGTTGCTATCACCCACTCACTTATGACAGGATAGTAAAGGAGAAGAGGAATAACCTCTATGTTTTTTTGCCCAACGTACAACAACTTTTGGTTCTTTGTTGTTGTTTTTTATGTCGAATATTCAAAGATGTCAAATTTGTCTCCAAATTGGAAATACTGGTATTCAATGTCCTGAAGGACTCGACAGAACCTTCATGTCCTTCAGCTTTAAGAAGATGTCAAATTTGTCTCCAAATTTGACATACTGGTATTCAATGTCCTAGAAGACTCGACAAAACCTTCATCGGTGGTCCTTCAGCTTTAAGAAGATTTTTAAGACACGCAACAACTTCACAAGTCCATCCTAAAGTTCTCTCATCTGTGCCTACTAATGACAAACCTTCAAAATTTTTATCTACTGAATGGTATGACACTGGAGTAACTCATCATGTCACATTAGACTGCAATATCTTTACAGAAGTACTGCCATACACTGGTTCAGATACGGTACAAGTAGGTGATGGTTCAGGTTTGCATATTACTAATCTTCGAAACACATACATTTATTTGTCCAATCGTACTTTTCATATACACAACATCTTTCATGTTCCATCCATTACTAAAAATTTACTCTTCGTACGTCAGTTTTGCCTTGATAACAATGTCTTTTTTGAATTTAATCATAATCATTGTCTTATAAAAGATAGAGAACAAATATTACTGTGTTTCTTGGTAAAATAAAAAAATGACCTCTACTATCTTGAAAATTATTCAATTAAAGCATTTATTGGTGAACGCGCAAATAAACCAGCCGAGCATACTCGACTTGGTCATCTTTCCCTTCGTATTGTTCAGTTGATCATAAATAGGTATAATTTACCAACTTCCTTTACTTCATCTCTATCTCTTCATGTTAAGCATGCATGGAATCTAAAAGTCATAAGTTACATTTTTCTTCATCTGAACGCGTTTCCGATTTTCCACTTGAAATAATTCATTCTGATATTTGGAGTTCTGCACCTATCTTGTCTAACCAAGATTTCTTATATTATGTTACTTTTATTGATTATTTTAGTAAATACACTTGACTTTATCCTATGAGAAGAAAATATAATTTATTTGATACATTCGGTAAGAAATTGTCAATTAACAGATTAATAAGGAAAATATCTAATAATATTTGACGCGGTCAAATATTATATTTATTCTCTTTTAACTTTTTCATTCATCCATACTTGAGCCCAGAGTTTCACATGAAATTATCTGCAATAATGAACTAGTCTCTAGTATGACGAATGTGCAGAGTTCATACCTTATGGTCATCTATTTCTCAGTTTCTCTATCAGGATCCTCTTTCCCAACTTCTTAGTTGATACCTTACCGACATTGCAAGATTAAACTTGATAATAAGACCTTGAGTGAGATAAATCTCAATTCCCAACATAGATTCTAATGTTATTTTTTGAGTATCATGACCTACCTTGATAAGTCGATCAATTCCACTTCATTGTCTTCTTCTCCAGTATATTGCATCATTGTACTCCATATGATTCCATCCTCATCCAAGTGGCCACCTTGTTTTTTTTTTTTTTGTAATGTTCTTTGATAGATAGACTTAAAGGTCAGTGGATTGCTAGATAGCAATCAAGGATTGACCGTAAGTTTGACAGATGGAGACGATCTGAGTAGGATGGGATCCACACTTTTGATAACCTACAAATTGATCATCCTAACATTTTGAAGCACTTCGACTATTTTATGTAGCTGTAAGAGATTATGATCAAGGAACAATTGCCCAAGCTCCTCCCACAACACGACACTAACTAATTCATTCAATCAACAATCAACTTTCAAAAGCTTAATAGTATTCATCTCAATCAAACTCTAAGCGACAAGTAACATGCCATAAACTGGGTTTAAGTTAACACAACAAAACCTAGCACAGATGCATGCAACAACTGATCAATTCAGATCATCTCAAGGGATGGTGTAAGAGGAAAACCTTACCTGCTTACCATTGGCTTGTCTTACATTAGAGTTTGCTTCTTAGAAGATTTGTCTAGAACACATTGTTATCATCTACACGATTTCACTCCTTTGAAAACTTCGATTATTTCTGGAGCTTTCTCTTGATACTTGGTTATAAATTGAAGCATGAACTTCTTGTTCGAATCCAGGAAATGATGCCCTCTGAAGCCAGTCTTGATTAATCCCTTATGCATGAGAATGCTCAGGACGGCATACCTAGGCATCATCCTCTTCTCCAGGCTCATCATCAGAACAGCTGGATACTTCAAAGTGTGCTCCGGTGTCCATCCCAGCTTCTCTTCCACAAACTTCACAATCTTCCATGTCTTCTCCGGCGATACGATCACAATGAGAGGTTGCTTTGCGAAGGCCTCCAAGACATGATCCTGCGACCATCCCAATCCCATCAAGTTGTCCACTCTCTCCTGCCACTTTTTCTTGGGCAATATAGCAAGCATCCCGAGGGCACGGGCGAAAGTGGTTTTCTGCGGACAGATACCCATCTTCTTTATCTTGTCAAAGGCCTCATTGAATCGAGCTGTATCTGTCAGCAAAGCGTAGCCGTAACCGGTCAAAAGCACTAAGATTACATCATCGGGCACGCCGTATGCGCGCAGAGCATCGACCTTGGGAAGCACTTTAGTTCTGGTGTCTAAGGTGAACAACCAAGGTTCGTGCTTTATGGCATTCACAAGGTTCGCATTCGTTATTGAAAATGATTTGAGGAGCTCAGCGTTGGGGAGCAATCGCTTCTCTACGCTGTAGCCGAGCAGAACGGGCCTAGTTGACAGGATCTCTGGGAGGGCGGTTCCGAGGAGGTTGATCAAGAGTTTCAGCTTTGGCTTCAAGGTCTTTTCGACGTTCATCAGGAGGACACGAGGAAGGCGGTCGACGAGGCGGACGAGATGGGCTTCGTCGAAGCCGTAGTCCTTGAGGAGGGTGAGAACCGAGAGCGCTTTGTTGAGCGTGCCGAGATGGACTTTCTTGGAGATGGAGAGGGCGGCGCGGTCGGAGATCTCGCACGATCTCATGAGCGAGGAGGTGATCAGGGATGAGGGGTCGTCGGCGCCGACGGAAGAAGCAGAATAGGGCTTGACGAATCCCAGAAAGTGTGGTCGGGAGGAGGCAGCGGTCCGACGATGGCCGAGAGTGGTAGTCATTTGAAGTCGACGGTGGACGGCAGCGCAGAGAAGTCGAAACATTGTTGATTTCGCTCTGTAAACGAACTACTCGACCTAACGGCGACAGTGACCAAAATTTGGTTCTTTGAAAAGTTGCCCATCGTCCCTCATTATACGGAATTTTATCATTTTTTCTAAAACTTTCCGACGCCTATTTAGAAATTGGGAATGAGAATGAAATCTATTTCATTTCCATTTATAGTGCTTGTATACGAGATCGGAATCAAAATATGGATATGATACTCATGATTTTATAACCTAGCCCCTACTAAATTATCACCAAACTCATAAATCCCTCAATTAAAATTTATTATCATTTCCATTACCGAATGTATACCAAGCGCTAGTTTCTCCTTCGTTTCTCGTCTACACAAATCATATGTCAAATAAATTCATCTGCACTTTCAAATTTATCATTAGTAAAAAATTTCATGTTTTAATCTACATACTTTTACTATTCAATTAATTCTAGAAGTGACCAATTAGACTATACAAAATTTTTTTACCTATCATTGAAGTAAACAGAATGCGCAAATCGATCCTAACATAGACTCAACGTCACAAGTTTATCAAATTTCATGTGTAATATATCTTGGACGCGATTTAAATTCCCATAGTCTAAGAAACACCTCGCTATGAGACGACCTGCTCGATTTGATACTGTTCGAGCGTCTTTTTGATAGCGTTGGCCACCAAACGATCCAGTTACTCTTTTGTCAGGACGATGGATTGCCCCCCCCCCCCCCCCCCCCCGGCACTGCCATTGGTACTTCTTCTGGTGCTTTACAGGTATTCTCACAGACGGCGCCAAACTTGTTCCGGAAGGAATCGACGTCGACGGCCAGTCACCAGGGTTCAGCCCAGCGGACGCTTCGCTAGAGGAAGAGCTCACCCCCTGTGAGATTAACACGAGCGTTAGGGGAACACGTCGGAGGTTATCCGGCGGAGCCCACTCCAACGCTCAAGTCAGTGACTCAATCTAGGAGATGAAGAGAAGACAAAAAAGTATGTGTGAAGTAAAGAGAGCATAACCCCCTTACCGGAGGAGTTAGAGTACTTTGTATACCTGCAGTGGCCGTTCCACACGTCTCCACGATCTTCGTCACACCCCCTAATTGTCGGTTACGGGATCACCTTAGCAACGGTCTACACAGTCATACAGTTCGGACCGTTGCGATAATTATGGGTCATAATTATCCTGCAATAATTGGTGATAATTATCCTCTGATCCGAAGAAAAAAGGGGGACCGTTGCTTGAGGCCGAATATTTCTTGGGCTCCACCCCCGAGGTGATCTCGGGGTCTTCTGGCCCGGGGGGTCCCGAGCGTTTTACTTTTCCGAGGTGGTCTCAGGGACCTAACCTCCCGAGGTGGTCTCGGGAGTGCGCCTTCTGACTTGATCTCCAGGGTGTGTTTACTCGAGGGGATCTTAGGGATCCCCTTCCCGATAGAATCATGGAAATTTTGAAGAAAGAGTCATTCAGACGATGCATCATGCCGTATAGCTTCTGCTCAACTCCATCAAAAGTTAATGATAGACATCAACTAAAGAATAATTCAAAATGTTCATGTTAATTTTTAAAATAACATTTCCCATTTAAAATCTCATGTTAAACTCATCAATTAATTACCCTCTAGTGGATTATTATTTTAAACCTATTTCACTATTCATATCTTTTGATACCTCTCAGTTTTTCCACGCGATCCACATGCTCCTTCCTATATACTCGGTTGATACCTTACAAAAACGGTTAACATTTTACCTTTTTTAAATATAAATATTTGTTTTTAATCTACATATCTGACTTTTACTTATTCAATTAATTCTAGAGATAACCACGGTTAACATTTAACCTTTTTTAAATATAAATATTTGTTTTTAATCTACATATCTGACTTTTACTTATTCAATTAATTCTGGAGATAATCAATCAGTCAGACTATAAAAAAATTTTTCACCTATCATTGAAGTAAACAGAATGCGCAAATCGATCCTAACAGAAGACTCAACGCCACGAGTTTATCAAATTTCCTGAGTGTAAGATATCTTGGATGCCGATTTAAATTCTCATAGTCTAAGGAACTCATCTCATCTCTTATCATTGGACCTCAAGTGAAATAAATCACATTTGCAATGAAAATTCTGTCGGGTTGAGATGGACAGAAAAGAGAGAGGATGAATTGTCGCTGTAAAATAAAACAAAATTTTTTATACAGTCTCACAAAAAATTCAGATTAATTACAATAATTAGTTAAAACAAACATAAACAAATTAAACAAGTAGGAGGCTCAATCACAGAAATTTACTTAGATGCAACTTAGATAGGTCTCCATGAGAGCTTTTCGATTTATTATGATAATCGGTAAAAAATTTTATAAGACTAGGTCCGTCACTTTTAAAATTAATCGATTTGAAAAACTATTCGATTTGAAAAACTAAATATATTGGATTACCAACCAAAACAAAATTATGATCAAGGAGCAATTGACCAAGCTCCTCCCACAATGAATAAACATGCGAAGTACGACACTAACTAATTACTTCAATCAAAAATCAACATTCAAAAGCTTAATAGTCTTCATGGATCATACTCTAAGCAACAAGTAACATGCCATAAACTGAGTTTAAGTTAACACATCAAAATCTAGCAAAGATGAATGCTTACAATGGGCTTGGCTTGCAGAAGAGTAGCCGATTTGTCTAGAACACATTCTTGTCAGCTATCCGATTTCACTTCTCTGATAAACTTCAATTATTTCTGGAGCTTTCTCTTGATACTTGGTCACAAATTCCATCTGGAAGTTCTTGCTCGAAATCCGAAAATCATTCCCTCTGAAGCCGTAGTCCTTGAGGACGGCGAGAACCGAGAGCGCTCTGTCGAGGGTGTCGATCTGGACCTTCTTGGAGATGGAGAGGGCGGCATGGTCAGAGATGCCGCACGATCTCTTGAGCAAGGAGGCGGTCAGGGATGAGGGATTGTCGGCGCCGACGGAGGAGATGGAGTAGCATTTGACAAAACCCAGAAAATGTGGACGAGATGCGGCGGCGGCGAGAGTGGTAGTTACCTGAAGTCGACGGTGGACGGCGGCACTGAGACGCTGAAACATCGCTACGTAAACCAACTGTTCGATGTAACGACGGTTGTAGATCTTTCGACCAAACTTTGGTTCTCTGACTCCGAAAAGTTGCCCTTTCACCAATTTTATTCAGAATTTTATCATATCATATCGCTTTCATTTTTATAAGAAACATCAGTATTTTACGAAAGACACATTTAACTTTTCGAATTAATTAAAATACATAATTAATTTGATAATTACTAAAAAATATATTTTTTCAGTACTCTTTCTACTTTATCTTTCCTACAAATCAAATTTATATCATACAATCACTTCTTCTTTACCTCTCTCTCTTATGCACGCAAATATTTCAGCTCCCGTAAATTTCTGAGGTTATAAAGAGTTCAAATATTCTATCCATTGATTATTTGAACTTCTCTGAGATGTTAAATAACGAAAAATCGAGAAAAAAATATAATATTGGGGGCATTGGGCCTGATATGGAATCCATATCAAGCCCAACGACCCCAATATGTGATTTTTTTCTCGATTCTTCGTTATTACATTTTAACATCTTGGAGAGGTCGAAATAAATAATAAATAACATATTTGAGGTCCTTATAACCTCATAAATCCATGGAAATAGAAATTTTTTACATTCAAAACTCTCTAGGTTAAATTAGTAGTTTTTGTGTCAAAATTCACTGATTTGACCTAAAAAGTTTTGATTGCAAAAAAATTAAGTTCCCATGAATTTCTAAGGTTACAAAGAGTTCAAACATGCTATCCATTGATTATTTGGACTTCTCTGAAGTGTTTAAATATAATAACGAAAAATTAAGAAAAAAAATCTAATATTGAACCCATTGGGCCTGAAATGGAATCCATAACAAGCCTAATGATCCTAATGTGTGATTTTTTTTCTCGATTTTCCATTATTAAATTTTAACACCTTAGAGAGGTTGAAATAAATAATAAATAACATATTTGAGCTCCTTAGAATCTCAGAAGTCCATGAAAACCGAAAATTTTACATTCAAAGTTCTTTAGGTCAAATCAGTAATTTTTTATCAAAATCCATTGATTTGACCTAGAGAACTCCGATTGTAAAAATTTCAGTTTACGTGGATTTTTGAGGTTACAAGAAGTTTAAATATGCTGCCCATTATTTATTTCGACCTTTTCGATGTGTTAAAATGTAATAACGAACAATCGAGGAAAAAAATCTAATATTGGGCCAAACGTGGGCCTGATATGAATCATCTCGGAAGGGGGTTTCTGATAAGGGGACCGTTTCGGCGATGGGGCTAGCCATTATAAAAAGTTTACCCATCCCAATTTGTCCTCACGGGCTGGCTCGGTTAGTAAGGCGTCTGGCTGCTTGCATCGGAGGTCTCAGGTTCGAGAGTCGCCAGTCGCACACAGAATAAAAACCTGGTCTGCTGACTTAAATCCTCTCGGCACCAGGCGCCTTACCGCACCAGTAAAATCGTGATTTATCCCCTCTGGACAATTGTGGGGTCGGGACCAGGGGGCCGCTAAGGTGGCGATTCCACCTTTTGCATCTCTCTCTCTCTCTCTCTCTCTGTAAAATACGGTGATTCAAAAATCCGGACCAGAAAATTTTTCGGGATTTTTCTGAATAGAGTCTAGAGCTTCCAACCCTACAAGAGGAGCCCAAGGGGCTTTATCGTAAAAACCTAAAACTTATCAAGGGTTTATGGGTAAACTCTTAAATTACGAAAGGGTAAATATCTAACCCTAGAGACTTAAGGTGTATTCCATAAACTTAGAGGGGTAAACTGTTAAATCCTTTACGCTAAGGGTAATATTTGGATTTCCGAAAAAATTGAAGGGCTTTTCTGCAAAAAGTCCCGCACTTATAAACCTTATTTTCCTCTTCTCTTCACACGCCGCAGCCAAAGCCAACGCTCGATTCTTCCTTTTCTCTCCTTCGTGTGCCCTAAACCCGGCGCCGCCGCCGAAGCCTCGCCCGACCTCCTTCCTCAGCACTTCTCCGTGAACCCTAGGCCGTCGCCGGCGCCTATTGACGGGAGGCACTCCGATGATGCCCTAGCTCTCGTCATCTGTGGTAAGGTGATGGATTTGTTGGGGGAAAAAATCGGCGATTGGGCACAACAGCAGTAGAAGCTAGCGATATGGTTATCTTCTCCGGTGACTGTGAAGGTTACAGTGGTGGTCGGGTCTGAGCGAGCTGTGGTAGCCTTCGTGTGATTTCGGAACGCCGGATCGGGAGCAAGGGAGTTCTGCAGGCGCCAAATTAGGTAATGTCTGCCTCGGTTCAATGCTCTCCGTGGATGAGTTGTGTTTTGATTTTGGATAGGTATTCCTTCGGTTTTTATTTTTGTTGAATCCTATAGAGTTGCTCTCAGAAGGTGCCATTGCCGATCAGGTGTGGGTTGTTAGCGTTTCATTGCTGTTCAGATTTGGTGCTCTATACTTTGGATTTGAGTTTGGTTGATTTCCTTTGATCTTCAAATAGAACTGTGAGCCACAGATCGGTTTTGGGAATTCAGTTCTTGGTTGCTGTGCTGGATTGTTTTGCTAGGGATTGTTCTTGGGTAAGTGTTTTATCATTTGGGTTGAAATCGTGATGTTATAAATCAGATTTTGGTGTCCATATTATGGTTATATTTTCTGGAAGTTAGCTGTGGATTGATGTTGATAACAAAATGTGTTGGGGATCAGTTCTAGTCTGTAATGTTCATTATGATCTGTATTGATTCTATTAATGGTTTCAGATTTCATCTCATGCTCGTGTATCTATGTTCTTGGTTGCTAATAGGATGTTTCCAGCAAGATCAGAGTGGTTTTTTGAGTTGGATTGGGAATTTGGTTCGGTTAAGTTTCATTGTCATAGTTTGATCTTGTTGTACTTCAAAGATGGTGATGGGATTTAAATTGTTTAACTGTGGGATTGAGGATAGTAATGGCAGATTTGTTTTGGGAAATTATGTAGATTGTATGCTAATTGGATTGGGATTTAGCTAGTCTGGTTTTCTGTTGGGGGCCGGTTCTTGATCTTGATATATCTCTTAGCTGTGAGCTATGATATTGTGGTTTTGGTTTGGTTTTAATGTTGAGTTAGATTGGATCTTGTTTAGGGTTGGACTAAACCTAAGTTTGAACCAAATCGTGGAAACTTATGCTAATCATCTAGCTTGGGATAATTAAAATGATTACGATAATTAGGTTAACCCTGATACGGTTTAGGGTTTTGTTTAGCTATTTAATAATTGTATGATAGCTAAAACTATGTCCTTCGATACAGGACATTGATTTGGAGTCATCGGTGCTGACTATTGGACGGGAGGTTCTCATTGATACGGACTTCTACTCTTTGGAGGCGGGTACCTTTTGACTTATCTTTGTTGATATTGTCATGTTGTTATGCATAGACGGTTATAGATAGCAGTAAGATTATACGCTATCCTTGTTTATTATGCGTGTTCTGGATACTTGTTGTTTACCCCTGAGTTATTATGCTTTTAGTTCCATACAGTCTCAAGTATTGTCATATCTATATGTATGCTTAGATATCGGGATGTATCTCTTGCATTTGACATCGAGGGATCAGTAGTTTCCGGCCAGTATACCTTGTAGGTTACCAGTATTTCCTGTTATAGGATTCAGACTGAGACTTAGTATACTGAGGACTTGGTGAGGGAGGTATGTGTACGTAGCATACACCATCTTTGCATTGGTGCATGCCAGCGATCAGCGACTCCCTTGTGGTTGAGCCTATCGTCTTCCGTTACACGATATGCGCACACAACCACTCATGGGTTAGTGGATACCGTAGGGTGTGTGCATTTGCCTTATATTGCTCCGTTCGGCCACTATTTGGAGGGTGGATCCGGGCGTGGTAGCAGCCATGGATCCCTTCTCGTACTGAGCCACGAGGAGATGAGAGTTAGACTCCCCCATTGCTTGGGGTAGGAGCGTAGTCTCCGCCAGCATCCTGTCCACCCGGTCACTCAGGATTAGTGATAGCAGGGTGCGTACAGTTGTCATAGCTCTACCCTCTCAGACGTCACCTATGACAGGTGTCGATGATCTGACTGGTGTTAGGGGTGACACATGTCATTGCACCATGTGCATATTTTGCATCGTGCATTGTTTGCTGCACTTGATTTCTGCGCTTGTTTGACATGCATATACTGGAGACTTGTTATCTGAGATTATATGTCTATTGGTGGTCCATAGGTATTTATTACCCTCTTTTCAGGTTAGATGGATTCTGGTATGTATCTACCTCAGTATTTTCAGTACTAGTCTTTCCCTATTGTTGATATGAGACTGTATTAGCGGAACTCTTATTGTTAGTATACCTTTCTATGCATATCTGCTGGGTATTCGCTGAGTTTATGGACTCACACCGTTGCCATATATTTTTTATTTTTAGGTAGAAATACTTGGAGTCGCCAGAAGAGCCCAGCAGCCAGTCCCTACCCATCGCGACGACAGGGTTTTGTTTTTGTACTTGGCGATGTATTTATTTCATATTTCTTTTAGGACTCTGTATATGTCCTGTGAGTGTTGTAGTGTGCCCTAACGGGTTTATGTGTTGGTTGATTTCTCGTAAGTCGGACCGGTCCGCAGTCAAGTATAATTTACATAGTTGTCAGGTGCTTTTATGTTGTGTTTATCTATTTTGCAGGCCTGAGGCCAAATATATATTGCGTGGGTTGTTTGTATTGTGTAAATTGTCCGTCGGACAGGGGAGGTGATGTCCGATTTTCTATTGGATCAGCGGCTCCTAGGTCTCGGGGCGTGACAATTTATTTTGGTATCAGAGCCCAGGTTGTCGGATACCTTGAGGACTTGTGGATTTACGGTTTCTATCCGATACCAATTTATTTTGGTATAAAAGCGTAGGTTTGTGATGCCTACTTGTTTTACGAGTCTTGTCGGATTTGTTCGGAGTATTTTCTCGATGTGGTTGTTTGGGACTTGGCGCGATGGGACCTCTTCCGGCGACAGGTATTTCTTTTGATCTATTGTATCCCTTATCCTAGTTGGGTATGGTTAGAAATTCTCTTATGTCATTGGATCATGTTACTACTCTTGCATATTTCGATATGGTTAGAGTCTCTCTAATGTTATTAGATCATGTTACCATTCCTTTATATTTAGGTATGGTTAGGAATTCTCTTATTTTATTGGATTATGTTTCCATTCCTGTATATTTAGGTATTGTTAAAATTCCTCTCATGTTATTAGACCATGTTATTATTCTTGTACCCACCTAGTAAGTACCTTTTGAATTTGGTTAGGTTTGATGACTTAAAGTCAATCCGTTTATGACAATAATGGTCAGGATCGACCATGAAGGCGATTAGTTGGCTTGTTGCATACTTGGCTAACGGTGGAAAATATGGATTTTTGTGTGATACCGACATATGAGTTGGAAGACGAGGGTCAAACCTATCAACAAGATATTGGAGGTTAAAGATTTTTGATTCTTCCTAGACCTTATTATTCATAGTACTTGTACTAGCTACTATCAGCTGAGAGAGGACTAGGGATGTCTACTGTAATTGACTCAATCAATGTTAGATCCATTCACTTTAGCTCATGGAGCTGCATGCTTTCTATGTTACGTATATCTGGATGGTCATGTCATGAGTACAATGCAGTATGGTAGCATTAGCTACATATTATTACGATTAGTAGAGGATTAATACATTCTGTTCCTTGGGGGCTTTGACCATGGAACACTTGTACTTGATTGTTGACTTAGGAAGTACATGCTGATGGGTGATTTGAGCTAATACGAAAAAATGTGAAGCTAGTTGCTTGACATTTATGGGTGACTACTTTTACTTGGTCTGAATAACCAAGCAGGTAATCTACGGACTTATGATTTGCATGGAGGCAAATCACTTACAAGACTAGGTCACCTCTAGTTAGATGATATCGAGGACGACCTATGGGCAAATAAAGGAATTACTTTATGAGTATGTTGAGATACTCCTGAGAGATAGCCTGTCTCTAGCTGCTTGTTATGGAGTAGAACCTTAGAAGGTTTTGACCATGGAGTGGAGGAATTGGACTCTATTGGATTACAAGGCGATGGTCGGTGTGACTTGCTAGTTGCTACGCTATTCTATGAGGGATCTTGACTCATAGATTGGGTGTATATAGTTGGATAATCTCGATGGGGCATCGGGATATATAACCCGCTAGGGTGCGAAGGATGGGGAGTTAGCTGTATCCTTATCTTTTGTTGAGATATTGGACATTAATCAAGAGGTCAAAGATGTCCATTGGTTTTCGATTATTATACCCCCATCGTGGACCTATTAGTTCACCGGATGATAAGGTTGTTATCACCATGGACTATCTCGTTGTTGATGAGAGGTGGATCGAGATTGATGAATCTCTATGATGTGTTGGGCTTTGAGGATTCGATTGGTGGATATTGTGAGACCTAATTTTGTTGGATTTGTGGCTTTTTGATGGATCATTTGGTGGATAAATGATCTTTTGGATTGGGTAGATTACCCTACCATGGTGGAATCATATATTCATACTGGATGGATAGATATATGCAGACTTGGTTTAGGTGGGTTGACATGTTGTCAAGCTATCTTACTCGTGACCGTTCATGGGAGCGATTCGTTGATACATTGCGGATAAGACCTTGGAGCAGAGAATGTTAATTCTCTAGTAGCACCGATTGTTGAGTCGGAAAGCCAAAGTCGAATATGTGGACAACTTATTGGAGGTTAAGGATTTTGGTTTCCTAGACCTTACTATTTCATAGTACGTGTTTTAGCTATTATTAGCTAAGCGAGAACTAGGGTTGCCTACAGTAGTTGGTTCGATCAGTATAGGATCGCCATACCCTGGTTGAAGGAGTTTCAGACCTTTGGGTTGCTCATGCCTGGTTAGGTGACCCGGAAGGCACGTTTAGAGTGCATGACCTACACTGATATAAAAGGGTAGCATGAGCTATATATTATCATGGATAACAGAGGAGTGATATATCATATTCCATGGGAACCTTGACCCTGGATCATCTGTACTGTGTTGATGACCTAGACGGTACAGTTTGATAGGTGACTTGAGTGGATACGAAAAAGCGTGGAGCTAATTGCTTTACACCTACGGGTTATCATGTGTACTTGGTTTGGATAACCAAGGAGGTACCTTTGCACTTATGATTTGCGTTGAGGCAAATCACTTACGAGGCTATACCACCTTTGGGTGGAAGATGCCGAGGATGACCTTCAGGGAACAAAGAATCATATCGTGATTATATTGAGATACTCATGAGAGATAGCGTGCCTCTATGTTAGGAAGATGGATCTCAAGGATTTCTGAACCTTGAGTGGAGGAATCAGAGAATATTGGGTTACGAGGCGATGGTTGGTTGACTCGCGCATTGCTACGCGATTCTATGAGGGATTTTGACTCATAGATTGAGTGTTCGTGGTTAGATACTCTCGATGGTACATCGGGATGTGCGATCTATTATGGTATCGAGAGGTGGAATGAGATTTACGAATCTCTATGATATGTTGTATTTTGAGGATTCTATTAGTGGATATTGACCTGCTGGATTTGTAGCTTTTTGATGGGTCATTTGGTGAATATACGATCTTTTTGTGATTGGTTATTTGGAAGTTTGTTATTGCTAGTAGCATATGGTATGACTTATTGGTGGAATCATTAATTATATGTTTTCTTTTGCCGGTCTATTGGAGAATATATATAGGACTTGTGATATTCGGATGATGTTATTGATTTAGGGATACTTGAGTGATACTCATGGATTTGACGTTTTACGTTTGAGGATCGGAGTATAGACTTGGCGCCAATGATCTTAGGATTGAGTGTCCTGAGTAGGGTTTTGTTTTTCGTGCCCGTCACGAATACCTTTGGATGAGCTCTAGAGTATGCCCACAATTAGATCATGCGGTCTAGGGTTGCCCTACTAGTTGGAGAGATGTTGCTGAATAATCAGAGGTTAGGGGAGGCCATTGGATTTACTGGGTTCACTAGTTTCGAGATGATAGGGTTTGGGAGCTTGAATGGAAGATTCGAGTTCGATACCCTCACTTGTTCACCTTGGTTTATGCAGTTTCACTTAGTTGTTGAGCTGGATTAACAGAGTACTTAGGTTGCCCATTGTACATATGTAGTACTGCATATGAGTTGTTAATGTATGCCGTTGGTGAAAAATGAAATTTGGAGACCAAATTTTTATTAGTGGGGGAGGATGTTAAATCCGACACTTTTACTTCGCTTCGAAAAATTTCTCGGAGAAGGTCCTAGGGTTTCCGGGCTTCTAGACGAGGTTTAGGGGATTTAAAAGTAAACCTTAAAGGGGCAGTATGCGAAAATGTTCAAACTTAGGGGTGAAAATGTAATTGAGGTTGAATAGGTGGACTAAAATGCAAAAGGACCACCCGAATAAGAGCCGGTTAGGGCTCAGTGTTTCCACCGCATTTCTTTTATCCACTACCGATCGAAACCAAAGCCAACCACTGCTTACCCCTCCGCCGAACTCCCTCGTCTCCATTCGTCTCGGGCGGCACCGGCGACGAGCTCTGCCACCCCCATCTCCACACAAGCCCAACTTCAGGAATCGAGTGAGACGACCGGATCTCATCCCTGCTGCTACAGATCTCACCTACCTTGGGCGAGTCTCGGTGGCAGTCGCCGACCCCACTTCGTGGTGACTGCTTCACTCGACCCTCGCCGGATCTAGGGAAAACGGTTGAAGCTGGGAGAAGCTACCGCAGGAAGGAGCCGCCGATTGAAAGGTCGTTCCTCTCCAATCGGGTAAGTACTGGAGCAGGGAGTAAATCGAATCTGAGGTTGGGTATGAATCGAATCCTTGTGTGTGCTGGAAGATTGGAATCCGGAAATTGGAATTGGAAATTGGGCTCTAATCCCTCGTCTTCTGTTGCTGTGAAGGCCTGCAAATCAAGGTAATGAGTTGTTCTTGGAGATTTGTTAGGGTTCGATTTGAGCTTGGTTGATTTCCTTTGATCTTCATATAGAACTGTGAGCCACAGATCGGTTTTGGGTATTCAGTTCTTGGTTGCTGTGCTGGATTGTTTTGCTAGGGATTGTTCTTGGGTAAGTGTTTTATCATTTGGTTTGAAATCGTGATGTTAAAGATCAGATTTTGGTGTCCTTATTATGGTTCTATTTTCTGGAAGTTAGCTGTGGATTTATGTTGATAACAAAACTTGTTGGGGATCAGTTCTATTCTGTAATGTTCATTATGTTCTGTATTGATTCTATTAATGGTTTCAGATTTCATCTCATGCTCTTGTATCTATGTTCTTGGTTGATAATAGGATGTTTCCGACAAGATCAGAGTTGTTTTTGAGTTGGTTTGGGAATTTGGTTCAGTTGAGTTTCATTGTCATAGCTTGATCTTGTTGTATTTCAAAGATGGTGATGGGATTTAAATTGTTTAACTGTGGGATTGAGGATAGTAATGGCAGATTTGTTTTGGAAACTATGTAGATTGTATGCTAATTGGATTGGGATTTAGCTAGTCTGGTTTTCTGTTGGGGGCCGGTTCTTGATCTTGATATATCTCTTAGCTGTGGGCTATGATATTGTGATTTTGGTTTGGTTCTAATGTTGAGTTAGATTGGATCTTGTTTAGGGTTGGACTAAACCTAAGTTTGAACCAAATCGTGGAAACTTATGCTAATCATCTAGCTTGGGATAATTAAAATGATTACGATAATTAGGTTAACCCTGATACAGTTTAGGGTTTTGTTTAGCTATTTAATAATTGTATGATAGCTAAAACTATGTCCTTCGATACAGAACATTGATTTGGAGTCATCGGTGCTGACTATTGGATGGGAGGTTCTCATTGATACGGACTTCTACTCTTTGGAGGCGGGTACCTTTTGACTTATCTTTGCTGATATTGTCATGTTGTTATGCATAGACGGTTATAGATAGCAGTAAGATTATACGCTATCCTTGTTTATTATGCGTGTTCTGGATACTTGTTGTTTACCCCTGAGTTATTATGCTTTAGTTCCATACAGTCTCAAGTATTGTCATATCTATATGTATGCTTAGATATCGGGATGTATCTCTTGCATTTGACATCGAGGGATCAGTAGTTTTCGGCCAGTATACCTTGTAGGTTACCAGTATTTCCTGTTATAGGATTCAGACTGAGACTTAGTATACTGAGGACTTGGTGAGGGAGGTATGTATACGTAGCATACACCATCTTTGCATTGTTGCATGCCGGCGATCAGCGACTCCCTTGTGGTTGAGCCTATCGTCTTTCGGTACACGATATGCGCACACGGCCACTCATGGGTTAGTGGATACCGTAGGGTGTATGCATTTGCCCTATATTGCTCCGTTCGGCCACTATTTGGAGGGTGGATCCGGGCGTGGTAGCAGCCATGGATCCCTTCTCGTACTGAGCCACGAGGAGATGAGAGTAAGACTCCCCCATTGCTTGGGGTAGGAGCGTAGTCTCCGCCAGCATCTTGTCCACCCGGTCACTCAAGATCAGTGATAGCAGGGTGCGTACAGTTGTCATAGCTCTACCCTCTCAGACGTCACCTATGACAGGTGTACGATGATCTGACTGGTGTAAGGGGTGACACATGTCATTGCACCATGTGCATATTTTGCATCGTGCATTGTTTGCTGCACTTGATTTCTGCGCTTGTTTGACATGCATATACTGGAGACTTGTTATCTGAGATTATATGTCTATTGGTGTTCCATAGGTATTTATTACCCTCTTTTCAGGTTAGATGGATTCTGGTATGTATCTACCTCAGTATTTTCAGTACTAGTCTTTCCCTATTGTTGATATGAGACTGTATTAGCCGAACTCTTATTGTTAGTATACCTTTCTATGCATATCTGCTGGGTATTCGCTGAGTTTGTGGACTCACACCGTTGCCATATATTTTTTATTTTTAGGTTGAAATACTTGGAGTCGCCAGAAGAGCCCAGCAGCCAGTCCCTACCCATCGCGACGACAGGGTTTTGTTTTTGTACTTGGCGATGTATTTATTTAATATTTCTTTTAGGACTCTGTATATGTCTTGTGAGTGTTGTAGTGTGCCCTAACGGGTTTATGTGTTGGTTGATTTCTCGTAAGTCGGATCGGTCCGCAGTCAAGTATAATTTACTTAGTTGTCAGGTGCTTTTATGTTGTGTTTATCTATTTTGGAGGCCTGAGGCCAAATATATATTGCGTGGGTTGTTTGTATTGTGTAAATTGTTCGTCGGACAAGGGAGGTGCTTTCCGATTTTCTATTGGATCAGCGGCTCCTAGGTCTCGGGGCGTGACAAATTTAATTCTTATTAAACCTTAATTATCTTAACTCAATTTAATCTTTAATTAATTTAATTATAATTAAACCTTAATTATCTTAGCTCAATTTAATCTTTAATTAATTTAATCCTAATTAAACCTTAATTATTTTAACTCAATTTAATATATAATTAATTTATTTCTTAATTATCTTAACTCAATTTAATCGTTACCAATTTAATTCTAATTAATTCTTAATTCAAATTAAATCTTAATAACTTAAATTCAAATTAAATCTTAACAACTTAAATTAATGATTAAACCTTAATTAATTCTTAAATAACCTCAACGTTTAATGATTTCAACTTTAATTAATTAATTCTTAATAATTACACCTAATTAATTCTACAAATTAAATCTTTACTCAATCCTTAATCCACGATCTAAAATTCAAATTAATTACCTTTAAGTATCAAACCAAATAAAATTCTACCCAACCGAAACCTCCAACTTGATCATATTAAATATGTCAATATGGGTTGACATATTCGCAGGTTCACACGACATGTATCAAATCGGTAATTTGATACATTATTAAAAACTTAAGTAAAATGTTTTGACTTGTTTGACTCATACATAACTGTTATATACATGCATCTCCTTATTTTTTTAAATATATGACATGTCATTCATGTTTAATTTTTCACATGATTTAGAACAGTTAGATAGGAAAAAGACTGACTGACACTTGCCTAACCTAGTACCAGGGTGTGGCGAGATGATAATACGTCAGGGAAGCTTGGCTTAGCTATGTGGAACTAGCCAAAGCTACCTCACCACATCCTACACTAGTTAGACCAGAGTTTTTCAAAGAATAAAGTAAAGGTATTATTCCTTTAAAAGACTTTGTCTAAGGAAAGGGTTGATGATCCAATAAGGCTACGGTCAAAGAAGGCCTCTGTGCCTCGCCAAGACCTGGAAGCCAATATCGAAATCTACTTTTAATTTACAAATTGATTAAACTCGAATCTAACGCAAGGTCAACCAGTCTATAAATAAATTGAGAAATACTATTCAAGCATCTCACAATACACCCATAAGGCAACCATGCTTGCTTGTATTAAGATATTTAGAATGGGTGAGATGTTAAGGACTAATAAATTGAAAGATGTTTTTCAAAATTATTTTCAAAATTCTTAGGGTATTTTTCTAAAAATCTATTTTCAAAATAATGTTTCAGCATAATAATGTTTTTGTGGATTTCATGCTTGCCTGATTGCTTATATATAATATACATTTTTAAAATTATATCTTTTCAAAAAATTGGTTGACCTACACAATTAGACACAAACCTTTTAGGTTAACACTAAAGTCCCTTAAGATACTTAAGTAGAGTCAAATAGTGTAAAGTTCAGGGGGAGTATTTTTTTTTTAAAAAATCTTTTTCGAAAATTCAGATTTATCAAAAACCTTAGGCTTTACAGATTATTATTATCTCAAAACACGTTTTCGAAAAATGTTTCAAAAAAGCTTATCATATCCTTTTCGAAAATTATTCCTTTGAAAATTATCATAGTATCATTTCAAAATATCTTTCGAAAATTATGCTTTAAAATGTATTATCATTTCAACATGTGTTTTCGAAAATTGTCTCAAAAACTCATTTTATTTTATTATTATATCTTTTATCATAAGATTTCAAAATGCATTTCAAGAATTGTGCTTACTGCCCTTTTGATTTTGATAAACCCTAAGGACACACAGGGAGTCTTCTTCATGATCTAAAAGAACTCCTAGGATGTGTCAGATTTAGGGGGAGTGTAAGTCAAAAGAAATTAATTCTATTTTTTAACAATTTTTAATTATTAGATAATTTTTTTGGTCTGAATCAAACCCTAAGACTCAGAGGAAGATTACTTGTAGTCAACAAGCTTCCCTGGACTGTGTCAAGTTTAGGGGGAGGTCAATTAAAAGAATTATTGAACATTTCAAAATATTATGTTTTCATATTTTCAAAATCATTTCAAAAACATAAGTATTCTCCTTTCAAAATACTATCATTTTAAAATCATTTATTGTCATAAAAATCACCTTATAAAGATATTATGCTATCATTTTCAAAAAGTTTATCTTTTTGACTTATGGAATCACTTTTGAAAATAATCTTACTTGAGTTTGGAGAATTTCCAGGACACTTAGGGAAATGCCCTTGTAGTTAACAAGATTTCCTAGGATTGTGTCAGACTGGAAAAGAATCCAAGTCAAGAACTTATTTTCAAAATCCTTTTGACTTTTGGAATCGATTTGAAATAAAGTTTACTTGAGTTTGGAGAATTTCCAAGACACTTAAGGAAATTTTCTTGTAGTTAACAAGGTTTCCTAGGATTGTATCAAACTGGAAAAGAAACCAAGTCAAGTAAAATATTATGTTTTCAAAACAAAATAATATTAAAAGACATTTTCTTTAAAATATATTTTAAGTGCAAAACATTTGTTAAGTGCGAAATATTTTTCAAGTACAAATTTTTATTGTACAATATTTTTCAAAGTACTAAGTGCAATATTTTTCTAAGTGCAAAAATTTTCTAAGTGCAAATTTTTTTCTAAAGTTCAAAAAGATTTTAAGTGAAAAATATTTTTCAAAGTACTAATATTTTTCTAAGTACAAAATATTTTTCCAAGTGCACAATACTTTTCATATACAAAATATTTTTTCAGGTGCAATTTAAGTACTTAGTTTTTTACAAAATTAGTACTTAGTCTTTCTCAAACAAAAAGGAGTTTCATCAAAAGTTATATACTTTCAAAATTTTATCCTAAGTATTTTCAAAAGACGAAGGAAAATTTTCAAGAAATATTCATTGTTGGTGCAAGATTTTTTGTCATTTTTTTTATGTATGACAAAGGGGGAGAGAGAAGCTTAAGTTAGAATTTTTTTTCGTTTTCTCCCAAGGATCAAAATTTTTTTCTCCCAAGGATAAAAACTTAAATCAAAATATTTTTTTCCCAAGGATCAATACTTAACCCTTAAATCCAATCTAACTTAAGATATTGTCAAACATCAAAAAAGGGGAGATTGTTGGTGCAAGATGCATCAGTGATGTCCTCCTCTAGTGTTTCAATGTTTAACAATATGCTTAAGTTAGTGATACACTAAACAAGGAAAGGGCGAGTCAAGAAATCAGTACCAAAGTGAAGAAAAGTCCTAGTTAACCTAGGCAATAAATCCTGGTTTGAAGAATTGGGCACTAAGTCCTGATCAAGGATTGGGAACTAAGTCCTAGCCGCGGGCTGGGCACCTAAGACCTGACCGAGGGTTGGACACGAAGTCTTGATTCGAGGAATTGGGCAATAAGTCCTGGCCGAGGGCTGGGCACCTAAGTCCTGACATAGGGTTTGACAATAAGTCTTGGTCGCGGACTGGGCACGAAGTCCTGATTCGAGGAATTGGGCAATAAGTCCTGGCCGAGGGCTGGGCACCGAAACCCTAGTGAGTGAAGCTGGGCACTAAGTCCTGGTGAGTGAAGTTGGGCAAAAGTCCAACCGGAGGAGCGTGTTGGCAAACTTCTCCTAAGAGGAGTAGGTGAAAGGCGTGTTCCCCGGGAAGGGAACATAGGCGTCGGTTCTACCTAGGGTTTCGAGGGAAATTCGAAGTCTGAACCAATTCGTTAACGCTAAGAATATATATGTACTTGTCTTGTGTTTGTGTATCTTGCAGGTACCTAGAATTGGAGGCAAAGCAGGCAAACAAACACACAAAACAACTGGAAAGCTACTCCTGGGCGCCTGAATGGATACAGGCGCCCCCAAGCAGCCAAGCGCCCTGGATGCCAGGCGCTTAAATGAATCAGGTGCCCAATAAGCTCCTGGGCGCCCAAGACTGGGTCCTTAAGCAGCTTCACGAAGTTCACGATTTGGATGGATTTTGACCACTACTGAGGCGCCCCATAGCAACACAGGCGCCCGAGCTAAAGCTATAAAAGGGGCTTCAACCCCTCAACTCAGAACATCCACAAAAACATCATTCAAATCATTCCGAGTGACGACAAAGCGCTAGAGACAAAGCTCTGCGACCAAGGAAGCTCCAGGAGGAAGTGCGCAACACTTCGGAGTTCTAAATCGGCCGGGCATTCAACTTTTTGTTTGGTTTGCGTTTAATTTATGCAATTAAGTTTCTATATCTTTTGATTGTAAAATGTGCACTGTAAGACGGGTTTCTCCGCCTTCGAAAAGTTCAAAAAGGAGAACATTAGTGGACGGGCGCTTCCCGTGCTTAGGCCTTGGACGTACTGACCCTGGGGGGTTAGGAACTAAGTAAAAAACCTGTGTGCACTCTGAGTTGTTATTTTTCGTTCTTTCTATTTTCCACTGCTACTTGTTGATGCAGTTTGACCCTGATTGTTGTTTTGGTGTTGACACCGATTTTAGTTTAGGTTAGTGAGATGAGTCTGGTTTAAGTCCTGGTTGGGGACTGGGCACGACTCCTGGTGAGTGAGGCCGGGTGACTGAAACCCTGGTGAGTGAAGCCCGGTCCTAGCTTGGGAAGCTAGGTTGACTGAAACCCTGGTGAGTGAAGTCAGGTCCTAGCTTGGGAAGCTAGGTTGACTGAAACCCTAGTAAGTGATGTCAGGTCCTAGCTTGGGAAGCTAGGTTGACTAAAACCCTGGTGAGTGAAGCCAGGTCCTAGCTTGGGAAGCTAGGTTGAATGAAACCCTGGTGAGTGAAGCCAGGTCCTAGCTTGGGAAGCTAGGTTGGATGAAACCCTGGTGAGTGAAGCCAGGTCCTAGCTTGGGAAGCTAGGTTGACTGAAACCCTGGTGAGTGAAGCCAAGTCCTAGCTTGGGAAGCTAGGTTGAACGAAGTCCCAGTGAGTGAAGCTGGGCACGGAGTCTTGGTCCGGGGGACTGAGCATGAGTCAGAGAAAGCTAGGAAGCATGTTCTCTTGACTTATGGTGGAGTTGGCCTTGGCTGGATCGGTCTGGTGACCGATCAGGGAGTTGGCACGAACTCCCTGCCGTGGATCGGTCTGGTGACCGATCCAGAGAAGTTTGATCGGTCAGGTGATCGATCAGGGAGAGAACAGAAACATTGTTTGGCTTCTGTTCGGCTCCTGATCGGTCTGGTGACCGATCAGGAAGAGAACAGAAGCTTTTGGTTCAGCTTCTGTGTGGCTTCAGATCGTTCTGGTGAACGATCAGAGACCCTTGATCGGTCAGTGTAACCGATCAAATTGTCGCAAGGTTTCTCACCTGGACCAATCAGACTGGAGCTTGATCGGTCAGGGAGTGACCTGATCGGTCCCCAGACCGATCAGGGCACAACCTAATCGGTCATGGGACCGATCAGGGGGCGTGGGATGCGAAAGCTGAAGGTTCTGTGCTCAGCTGTTGGATCGGTCTGGTGACCGATCCCCAGTATTTGATCAGACAGTATGACCGATCATATATGAGTTCGCGATCCCAAGTTTCTCACTGTGGACTGATCAGGCTGGAGCCTGATCGGTCTGAGCCTATCCTGATCAGTTCGGTGACCAATCAGAGACCTCTCTGATCGGTCTATGGACCGATCAGAAGCTGAACTTTAATTCAAAATAAGCTGTCAGAGTTCTGATCACGTTCTGATTTCTTCTGATACACTACTGATATCTGCCCTGATCGTCTGATAATTGATTCTCTATTGATTTACTGTGCTAAACAACTGCTAAGTGTGCAGGTAACTCAGGATTACTCAAGGAGAGTCAAACGGAGGCTTTCGCTACAGCAGGTTTGGCTGTTTGCTCTCGTAGGATACAACGTCTTCTATCTTCTGGCGAATTGCTAGGAAGCTGACCTGGGGCTCGACTGGAGAGGATTCAGAGAGTCCAGGAGAGCTTAGTGGTAGCTGGGCTGTTGCTGCTGAGCAGTTGGTGAGCTGCAGAGGAGCGTATGGTGACCTGTGGCGACCTGGATGGGTAGCAGGTTAAGTGTTGGCTGGCGAAGAAGAGAAGGGATCTCTTCCAGCAACATCTCTCGCTCTCTTGTGCAATCACAGTGAATCTTGAAGCTCTGGCATACACTCTGATCCTTTGAAGCTTCTGCAACTTGAGCACCTTGAAGGAGAGGAGAACTTGGCGAGTCCATCAGCAAGCAGATACGAAGAGCTGGGAGCTCTTGTGTGAGAGTTGTGCTGGGTGAGCTTGGTGAAGTGTTTCCGTCTGTGTTCATTGTGCTCTGTAAGTGTGTTTATTGTCTCTGTGCTTATCATTTCATATCTATTGAGACATTGTGTGGAGAGGTTTCTCCATTGAGAAACAGGATTCATTTATTCAGATTTTCCGGGGCTTGATCTGCCGATGATCAAGGGATCGCCCACCTCACGGGCACACCAAGGAGTAAGGGCAAGTTATCCCCGAACCTTGTAAATCCTCATCGTTAGCGTTTGTGATTGTCTATTTAGTTTCTGCTATCTTGTTTCTGCTTTTGTTTTTGCTTCTGCTGCTAACAATCAAAGTGCAGAAACTTTCAAAAGAGCTAAGTTTTGTGTCTGGCTACATTCACCCCCCCCCTCTCTAGCCATCCAAGCACCAACAAGTGTTATCAGAGCTTGGGGCTCTGCTCAAACGGACTAACACCCGAGAGTCAACAAGATGGCAATGAGAGAAGGATTTAGCACCACTCGACCTCCTTTCTTCGACGGATCTAATTTTCAATATTGGAGGTCTCGCATAGAGTACTACCTCAAGACCGACATAGGTATGTGGTTCTCGGTAAAGGAGGGGTTCATCCCTCCGAAAGATGTTGAAGGAAAGGAGCTTGACTCCTCAAGATGGTCCGCTGAGCAAGCTCGCAAAGGAGAAGCCGATGCGAAGGCAGTGGTTACCTTACAATGCGGGATGACCAAGGACCAACTAATCAAAGTTGGTCCCTTCACAAGCGCAAAGGATCTATGGAACAAGCTTATCGAACTCCATGAGGGCACCCGGGACTCGAGAATAGCCAAGAGGGACTTGTTCCTTAATCAACTACAAAATCTCTCCATGAAGGAAAGTGAAACGGTAAGTGAACTTCATGGTAGATTCAAAGAAATTCTCAACGGTCTCCACTCCATTGACGAAAAGGTCGAGAACCGCGACCTTGTGAGATACGTCCTAAAAGCTTTTCCAAGGAGTGCCTTGTGGTCATCCATGGTGGATGCCTACAAGGTTTCTAAGGACTTGTCAATTGTCAAATTGGAAGATTTATTTTGTGAGATGGAATTACACGAGATCGCTAACAAAAGTCCAAAGGAGAAAGGTGTAGCTTTTGTGGCAGGTGACAAAAGAAAGAAGAAGGTCAAGGAGGAGGAGAAGACCCACTGTCACGTGGCTTTCATGGCCTTAGAAGGTCAAACAAGGAAAGTGATGACGAATCGAGTGACTCCTCAACCGCGGCTTCATCATCTTCGGATGATGAAGGGGTAATTTCTCCCGAACTAGATAAATGCTATAGAACAATAGCTTGCTTGACGAACATGCTTAAAAAATCTAAGAATAATGTGAAGGCTTTAAAATTAGAAATAGAACAATTGAAAACACCTAAAGACCATGATATTGATGACTTGCATGTTAAGATTCTTGAGGATGAAAATAAGGACTTGAAGAGCGAAGTTGAAAACCTCAAGAATATTCTTGAGAAATTTTCAACAAGCTTCAAAACCCTAGATATGGTTCTTAACTCCCAAAGGGCGGTTTACAACAAGGCCGATATAGGTTACCGACCTAAAGAACCAACCTTTGTGTCATTAATGTCTAGAACTCGTATTAGACCATCAAATGATTCTAGGGTTCATGGACGTAAGAAGAAAATGACTAAGGCATGGGTGCCCAAGGCCTTCATTGTTGATGCATTAGGTCCCAAAATTTGGGTACCTAAAACCTCTATCTTTAGAATTGTATAACTTGGATTGAGGGGGAGCATCTATCAACATGGGTTGTTGATAATGGGTGCACCAAATCCATGGTCAGGGAAAATTGTTATCCACATGATTAGTTATGGAAATTTCAAATTAGATAATTTGATCTCCACTGTTTTAGTTCTTATAACAATGTAATCCCTTGGTTAGTGATTTTTATGGAATTCATGTGTCAAAATATTTAATCATGCAAAAGTGTAATCTACTTTAGTATTAAAATTCTATCATGATCAAATGTGTTTCCAAAACAAAGAGGAAAGTAACTAATTCATCTTTACCAAATAGCAATACACATCCATTATGTATGCTATCCATGATTATGAATTTTCTGTTCAAATGTTTGTATGCATACCTGCCTTGGAATTCTGATACAAACCTGACATAATCATACTAGAAACATACTAATACAAACCTGATAGACAAATTTAGGGATTATGGACTTAATATGTATCTTAAACAAATTTGAACATGTTTGTTTTTAAGATGGTTAAACAACATTTTCCCTTGACGTTTTCCTTTGTTGATGGAGAGTAATATATTTTGATTAAGGGAACCCTTAGGTTCAAAGGGATTGAATCTAATTGTATTAAGGGTTTAGACGTGGCTGAGAGTCGAAACAAATGTGGTTCTGACTCATATCAGAGTTTCTGAAATTGTATTTCTAAAATCTGATCAGGAGAAGCTTTCTGTATGGGGCCTGATTGGTCGGGGAATCGATCAGGACTCAACCTGATCGGTCATCGGACTGATCAGGTGTTAGCCTGATCGATCATACAGACCGATCACCAAATTCAGCGACAATCCACAAAAATCCTTCTGTCTTGTATTTGTTCGGTCCACGGACCGATCTGGACCGATCAAAAGGGCCTCAAAAATTTACGCAAACTCTCTGTTTGCTCTCTGATCGATCAGCAGACCAATCAGGGGCTTCCCTGATCAGTCACCCGGCCGATCAGGACCCAACCAGACCGATTAGGTGGAACCCTGATCGGTCTGGGCACTCCGGGATCGAACGGTGGATCGGTTCGATCGCATTAAATTCGGTTGGTGGATCGGTCCACCAACCTATTAACTTCATCTCCGTATACTCCTTCAACCCTAGTCGACTCCTTTCATCTTCTTCCTGCATGAAAATTGTTATCCCGTTCCCTGAGTTCACACTCGAGTCTCGTCTGCTCAGCCTGGGCTTCGGCGATCTATGAGTTCTCTCAACGAGATCTGCGAGCTTTTCTTCCTTGTCTGCGTTCTCTGAAAGTCTCTGCGAACTTCCTCACTCTGCTCGTACCTTCCGCAAGCCTTGCGAGATCTCCCTCCGCTTCTCTCGTTCAAGTGTTCTCTCCAAACAAATCAACCTACTGTCATGGCACCTAAGTAAGCAAATCCTTGCAGTTTTCATTTCTGTTGTTTCATACATTATGATGTTTGTGCTAACCATGATGATTTATCTTGTGTTGTGCCCTTAACTCCATTTTTGGTGTGCGTCGTGACCTTGCCATGACCCTTAACCTTACTGATTAAACCTAATTTCATTTGATCAATTCATTGTGTTATGATTCATTTGATCAAACCATCCTGCATTTGATTCATTATGTCTGCCATGTATTTCAACAATTGATTTGTATTAATTCCATCAAATGTCGTGACCATCCAATGCTCAATTTAGTTATCCGTAATCCAAAATTTTGTGTCATGATCTTACTTTCTTTTGATCATTATTATGATTCAATTGAATGCTGTCCTCTTATTCCAACATTAGGAAATCTTCGAAGGGCAAAGAACCGGCTGAGGGGACCTCGAAGGGCAAAGGCCCTTCGTCGTCTGTACCCCCTCGTAGGCCTAAACCTTCCTCTAGTTCTTGATTTCCTAATGCTGCCTTCGAACAAGCTTTTCAAACTAGAACTTTCAAACTCCTTCCGTGTAGGTCTATTGATAGACTTTTTCTATATGACCACTGTCCCTCTATTAAAGAGGTGATTGATTTCTACAACCTCGAATTCCTCCTTTCCCTTGAGCGGACCATCAACGTTGACCTCATCTCATAATTCTACAACAATTTGCAACAAGGACTGCAAGGGAGTTTTGACTTTACGACTCGGGTAGCCAAAAGAAATCTTGACTTTTCCTATGATATCTTGTCTGAGTATCTTGGCGGTCGACGATCGCCAAACTTCTATTCTATCTACCCTGAACTTCCCGATCCTTTGCTGCCTCCATTTGAGGATGTCACCTCAGATTCCATTTACGAGCACTTTTTCGGCCACCCTAGGCAAGATGGCCTCGATGAGGTAGGGCCTGATTTTTCTACTTTTGCGGCCCTTCGTCTTTCTCCTATCGATTATATTCTTTTCAAAATTATCACTAACTGCATTCTGCCAATTACTTCCAAACCCCTTACTGAGATTCACCCATATCACTGTCTGATGCTTTATGGCATGCATCACCACTTAGATTTTGGCATTATGGAGAGCATCTTCCAGTCTATCATCTCCTATAGAGAACCCAGCCGTCACACTGTTTACATGCCTTTCGGTCACGTCATTACTGACTGGCTTTAGTCAGTCGGTATTGATGTGACCAAGGGCAGGACAGTGCCCATGGTTCGACAGGATTCAAACTTGGTAAACGTGCGTTTGCCAAGTCTGGCATCGTTGTTGGGCCTCAGGGTCAGGGTCTTATTTGGAAGGATGGGCGAGGTCTAGGAGAGCTACCTCGGGGCGCACACATTCAGGTACCAGCCGCACCGGCTGTCCATCAGGAGGCGCATGTCGCAGCAGTTGACTACGACTATGAGCTAGATCCCGATCTCCGTTGGCAGGTTGCGAAGCTGGAGCAGATGATGCAGCACGAGTTTCATGTCTCGGAGCTCTGGCGACAGGAGGTCCGCTCTGAGTTTTGGTCTTTCGATCGCAGACTACTCGCGATTGAGTTCAATGTCTCTGGGATCCGCTCCGAGCACCGAGCATGGGTCGAGGAGTGGCGCGCGTGGGCAGCTGGTCATCCTTATCAGCATACATTTCCTGGAGCTGCGCCCTCCAGCAGCACTGCACCGGGGTCATTCCTACCTGACGATGACACGACCTACGACCCCATGCAGGCTGACGACCCCCCCCCCCCCCGGCCGCCGAGGATTGATTGTGGTTGTTCTATGTTTTTGATCTTGCTTTCATGATTTGTGATGTATTTGACTATCTGGTTGTTATGACTTTATGAGTGCATTTGACTTCTATAACTTTATGATGTATTTGACTATTTGACTATCTGAGTGGATTTCATGTTTTGACTACTACTTTATGCTCTTGATGATAGTATTTATGTTCATATGATGCGTATGATTGTTATATCCTGCGTTACATTTATCATATGTCTTCATATGCCTTCAAATTAATCCAATCCTTTGTTGTTTTTGGGAGAAACCCCTGGGGTGAGGGGGAGGTTTTGTTTTTAAACTTAACAACTAGTCTATACCCTTTTCGGTGTTTGACAAAGGGGGAGAGTGTGGTTAGTTAAGTTTAGAATGTTTATGAGTATAACTGTTGTAGGGGGAGGATCCGGATTCTCCTACGATAGTGAAATTTGACTACAATTGATTTCAAATTCCTAAACATAAAATCGGGTTGTCAAACAATAAAAAGGGAGAGATTGTCGATGCAGTTTGACCCTGATTGTTTTTTGGTGTTGACACCGATTTTAGTTTAGGTTAGTGAGATGAGTCTGATTTAAGTCCTGGTGGGGGACTGGGCACGACTCCCGGTGAGTGAGGCTGTAACACCCGCTTTTTTTTTTTTTTTGACCACCATAAAGCGGCGTTACGTTAACATACTTAGGGCATGTAGACATCATAATGCAGCGGAAAACATTAAACTTACACCTACATGCACTTTCTATCATTCCTAGCATCATAACATACTTAGCATCATGTCATACTTAGCATCATGTTATACTTTAGCTTTCTGTCATACTTTAGCATCATATCATAGAGTCATAGTCATATTCAAGTACTCAGTAGAAAAGGCAAAGTTCCATCATAAGGCAAGCAAACATATGGTCTCTTGGCCAAGTCACTATCACACACATTCTGCAAAGCCCTCCTGCTGCTTCCTTACTGTTCCTTTGCGTCATCTGCGGTATAAGAAAATAAAACTATAAGCACACAGGCTTAGTAAGACTCTTTCCTACTCACTAAAACCGTCCGTCACTTAATCATAAACATATGAAACATTAGCACTCTTAGCGCTTTACTTAGAACATCATCCCTAGCATCACTTAGCATTCATTTGACATGTCATGGGCATAGCTTCACCCCATTCATAGCATGACATAAACATAACCATAAACATTCGGGTATGGCATAATTATTGACATAACATAAACATCGTAAACAATCATAGCATGGCATAATACTTGATATAGACATAAATAAAATCATGGCATAAATCTAATTACAATCATGGCATCCTATACTAGCATGAGCATGAACAAAATAATGGCATTCTAACGTAACATAAACATAATTAACCCATGGCATCCTAAACTAGCATAAAATCATGGCATCCTAAACTAACATAAACATAGATAAAGTCATGGCATCCTAAACTATCATAAACATAAGTAAAGCATGGCATTCTAAACTAGCATAAAATCATGGCATCCTAAACTAACATAAACATAGATAAAATCATGGCATCCTAAACTATCATAAACATAATTAAAGCATGGCATTCTAAACTAGCATCAAATCATGGCATAAACATAAATAACATCATGGCATAAACCTAAATAATATCATGGCATAAGCTTAAATAATATCATGGCATAAACATAAACAAAATCATGGCATAAACATAAATAAAATCATGGCATAAACATAAATAAAATCATGGCATACACATAAATAAATTCATGGCATAAACATAAATAAAATCATGGCATAAACATAAATAAAATCATGGCATGAACATATCTTCATAACATACTTTTCGTAAACATACTTTTCATAACATAATGCATAGCATAAATGGATGCATGTAGCAACTGTGCATATATATATATATAAGGATGCTTAATCTTGAAAACATGCTTTTAAATACTTGAACATAATCATAACATGCATTGGGCCCTGGCTTGTACCACATACATACATCATAAGCGCGCATCCCTAAGTAAATACGAGGTAGCTAGCCTCGACCTACTAGGGTAAGGACAGCATAGTCGGTAGTCCCCGAACCGAGGCGTTCTTAAGGTGCCCATCCCTGTTGCACAGCTTCGGTAGTGCCAGAACCATGGACAGCATAGTCGGTAGTCCAAAATCGGGGCGTTCTTAAGGTGCCCATCCCTTGGACCCATACATCGGTCCGGTACAAGCCCATTCATAAAGTAAAATACTTTTCATGCTTTATTATTCATAAGACATTCATGGCATCTTTATCATAACATAACTTGTTACGGCTCGGCCCGTCTACCGGCCCATTTACCGGTCCTTATGACCGTCGTACCGTTGACCATCGACCGTGCCGTTTAGCATATTCATTCATTCATCATTCTTTCATCATCATTATGCCTTAAAAGCATCATCATTCATAGCATATTCATTCATTCACCATACTTAACTTTCATTCATCATTTTCATTCTTAGACATGGCATAGGTACACATCATTCATATAGCATGACATACATTCATAAACATAGCATACATTCATATCATTCATAAGACATGGCATACATACATATCATTCATATATCATGTCATACATACATATCATTCCTAAATCATGGCATATATCTAAACATTCTATGACCTAACGTATATTTCATGACATATAAGCTATAGGTTTAGTTAACATGGTATTCCTCCACCTTACTTAAGCATACTTCCTAATCACCTATACCCTAGGGTACTCTAGGGTACCCCAAAAATTCCCAAAAATTATATTTACTTACTACACATCATAAGGGAACATTAATCAACATTATTAAGATTTTTGGCATAATTATAGACCCCAAAATCATGGTGGCTGAAACCCACAAACCTAGGGTTCTTGGTTTCCTTTCCTTGTTGTTGGCCGAAACCCATAGGGTCTCTAGGGTACTCCAAAAATTTCCAAAAATTATACTTAACTTCTAAACATCATAAGGGCATATTAAATAACAGTATCATGATTTTTAACATATTTCTAGACATTTAAAACATAGTGGCCGAAACCCTTGAACTTAAGGTTCTGGGTTTTGCTTCTTTCATGTTGGCCGAAACTTTAGGGTGTCCTAGGGTACTCCAAAAATTCCCAAAAATTGTACCTAACTTCTAAACATCATAAGGGAACATTAAATAACATTATCATGATTTTTAACATATTTGTAGACCTTTAAAACATGCTGGCTGAAACCCTTGAACTTAAAGTTCTGGGTTTTGCCTCCTTCATGTTGGCCGAAACTCTAGGGTGTCCTAGAGTACTCCAAAAATTCCCAAAAATTTTACTTAACTTCTAAACATCATAAGGGAATACTAAATAACATTATCATGATTTTTAACATATTTTTAGACCTTTAAAACATGCTGGCCGAAACCCTTGAACTTAAAGTTCTGGGTTTTGCTTCCTTCATGTTGGCCGAAACTCTAGGGTGTCCTAGAGTACTCCAAAAATTCCCAAAAATTTTACTTAACTTCTAAACATCATAAGGGAACAGTAAATAATATTATCATGATTTTTAACATATTTTTAGACCTTTAAAACATGCTGGCCGAAACCCTTGAACTTAAAATCTGGATTTTGTTTCCTTCCATTTCCGAAACCTAGTCCTAGATTACTCCAAAAATCCCAAAAATTTAATTAACTTCTAAACATAATAAGGGAACATAAATAATATTATCATGATTTTTAGCATAATTATGGACCTTTAAAACATGCTGGCCGAAACCTTTGAACCATAGAAACCTGGATTTTGTTTCCCTTCCATTAAATCCGAAACTAACCCATATATCATGCCAAAAATCCCCAAAAATTTCAATTAACTTCTAAACATCATAAGGGAACATCAAATAATATTATCATGATTTTTAGCATAATTATGGACCTTTAAAACATGCTGGCCGAAACCTTTGAACCATAGAAACCTGGTTTTGTTTCCTTTCAACATTAAATCCGAAACTCACCCATATATCAGCAAAAATCATGGAAAACGTTGGTAACTATTATACCACAGGTGAGGGAGTCTTACCTTAGATTTCTTGATTTTTTAGACCTTGGATGGAAAGAAGGAAGAAGACTTGACCACACCTAGCCCTTGGAAACTTGAGAAGACCTTAGATCTTGGAGGATGAGACTTTTTGTGAAGTTTTCTCAAGGGAGAAGTCCTCCTTGAGTGCTCGGCAAGAATGGAGAAGGAAGAGAGAAGCAAATGCAATTGATGGCATGAAGAATGAAACTCCCAAACCCCCTTATTAATCAACCATTAAGGTGGTGAATGAAGAGTTTTCCATGGCCCTTCATCTTCTTCTACCATTTAACCACCATTCACTTCCTTTCCTCACAAGAATTCCTTGCTAGGTGAGTTGGTTAAAGCATTCTTGGTTGTACAAGAGGTCCAAGTTCAATCCTTGGCCCATGCACTTTATTTTTTTTATTTTTATTTAATCCTTTTTCTTATTTTCGAAAATTCCCCTTTTATTTCGAAAATTCTCCAAAAATGACCCATAATTTTGCCAATATTCCTAAATAAAATTCTTTTATATTTATATTAATTTTACCCAATTAATACCCATTTTTGGAGCCCATTTAAAGCCCATTAGTACCAAATCTCTTATTTAAATGGGAAATTAGACTAATATTTACCCAAAATCATGCTAATATATCCAATTAAATCCTATTTATATTTATACTAACTTTTACCTAAAATCCACCGATAATTATGGTACTAGAAAGGCCCATATAAGGCCCATTAGTACTTATTTTCTCAATTTAAATGAGAAAACATGAATTTTCTAGCCCAAAGCTCGTATCAATACTTCTAGATCCTTCAAAATTATCTAAACATGCTCCATATTTTCATAGAATATTAAGAGAATTTTCCGGGTCGTTACAATCCCCCATACCTCTTGAAAGTTCGTCCTCGAACTTAGAATAACTCCAGGTACTTGCGCTTCATCTCGTCCTCGCGTTCCCAGGTAGCTTCTTCGAACCGTTGACTTTGCCATAAGACTTTGACTAAGGGTATCTCCTTGTTCTAGTTTTGTCTATTAGTTATGCAACTCTTAGATCAAAATTTCTACATCCTTATGATTTCTAAGTACCATAATATCTGCTTCTACTCTTCGTGCTATCATATCATTTTATTCGTTATGCTGCATCTCTATATTTACGTGGTTCTAATACATAATATGATTTCCTCTCAAACATTTTTTTTTCTAGCTCTCATTGTCTATCTGTTTCTATCACTTATTGTCAAAATTTTGTCTGCTATTAAGCTGCCCATGAAAGAATATCATTTAACGTATTCCTGCTTAATTCCATTTGGTACTTCAAACAAGACTCTAACTTTCACTCACTATGCACAAGTTCATCATCTATGCACCAATTTATTACTCCGAATTGCTCTTCTCAATTAGCACTGATTTCCATGTCTCTGCTTCTCACATACATCTTTTATCTGTATCAACACTAGTATAACAAATACTACATTTCTCTTCTATCTACATTCTAGTTTGTTAAGTTATCTATAAACTTATATATTCATATGGTTATTTATATGATTAGTGAGTTCATATTTATTATATTACCATAAAATAACTTAAGGTTATCTATAAGATAATAGTGAAACATACGTTGATAACACTAATATTGATAATTAGTGTGAAAATATAGTGGACCCCTAATCTATAATAAGTGTTAATATAATTAGGACACTACCCTATGCGTATCATTCTAGGTCATACCGTATGACTTATGCCATTAATTATATTAGTATTAGTATAATGTAACTAACACTGTTATAATCTTATTTATGTAGGCTATCATATAATTCCCTACATGAGACTATATTATAGGGTATACATAATATCATAAATTATAGTTATTTATCATATAAATTATAGGTATAATACCTATAATTGCTTATGGAAGAATTTGTATAGGTGATAACTTATAGGTTGAGATGACACATGTTAACCTGTATGTAGGCTCATATTAAGAACCTATATGATAGGTGAATTATAATAATACTTATATAATAAGGAATTAGTATAGTTATATTGATGATAATCTTATATTAGTACACACTCTCATATTATTGTCGTTTGCTTTATATAATATAATATAATTATATTATATGATTGGTAACTCATATAATGTACAGGTTATATAACATTATGTTAATACCAGGTTCACCTTAATTTCTAATATTATGATGGTGCTCAATTAACACCATGTTTATGAACACAAGGTTGAGTCACACTTATGACTAATTGTATTATGACTAACTTAGACCTAATGTATAAGGCAAAATACTTATACATGATTGTCTTATGATGTGACTTAAAGTAGGTTATGATATTAGGTATATTGAGCATCAGGTCAGCCGATGTAGTAGTCTTATTAATTCTGTTACTCTGTCTTCTAGCCATGCTTTCCTTCATCAAAGACAAGCATGGCCCATATCAGTTTTCTTTTTCCTACCCCTATATTGTGCTAATATTTAATTCCTAAAATAAGATAATATACTAAAATATATATCGTTCATAGGTACTTATCTCAAAGTACCTTTCATCATATAACATTGTTCATACTTGCATATTCTATAGTCATAGATATCGTCATTCTAGGAACATAATAAAACATAAAATACACTTAAAGATACTTACTTGGAAGCGGCAGGAAGAGGGCTTGATGTGTGTGTAGTGAGATGGTTACTGCTCTGATACCAACCTGTAACACCCGCTTTTTTTTTTTTGACCACCATAAAGCGGTGTTACGTTAACATACTTAGGGCATGTAGACATCATAACGCAGCGGAAAACTTTAAACTTACACCTACATGCACTTTCTACCATTCCTAGCATCATAACATACTTAGCATCATGTCATACTTAGCATCATGTTATACTTTAGCTTTCTGTCATACTTTAGCATCATATCATAGAGTCATAGTCATATTCAAGTACTTAGTAGTAAAGGTAAAGTTCTATCATAAGGCAAGCAAACATATGGTCTCTTGGCCAAGTCACTATCACACACATTCTGCAAAGCCCTCCTGCTGCTTCCTTACTGTTCCTTTGCGTGATCTGCGGTATAAGAAAATAAAACTATAAGCACACAGGCTTAGTAAGACTCTTTCCTACTCACTAAAACCGTCCGTCACTTAATCATAAACATATGAAACATTAGCACTCTTAGCGCTTTACTTAGAACATCATCCTAGCATCACTTAGCATTCATTTGACATGTCATGGACATAGCTTCACCCCATTCATAGCATGACATAAACATAACCATAAACATTCGGGTATGGCATAATTATTGACATAACATAAACATCGTAAACAATCATAGCATGGCATAATACTTGATATAGACATAAATAAAATCATGGCATAAATCTAATTACAATCATGGCATCCCATACTAGCATGAGCATGAACAAAATAATGACATTCTAACGTAACATAAACATAATTAACCCATGGCATCCTAAAATAACATAAACATAGATAAAGTCATGGCATCCTAAACTATCATAAACATAAGTAAAGCATGGCATTCTAAACTAGCATAAAATCATGGCATCCTAAACTAACATAAACATAGATAAAATCATGGCATCCTAAACTATCATAAACATAATTAAAGCATGGCATTCTAAACTAGCATCAAATCATGGCATAAACATAAATAACATCATGGCATAAACCTAAATAATATCATGGCATAAGCTTAAATTATATCATGGCATAAACATAAACAAAATCATGGCATAAACATAAATAAAATCATGGCATAAACATAAATAAAATCATGGCATAAACATAAATAAAATCATGGCATGAACATATCTTCATAACATACTTTTCGTAAACATACTTTTCATAACATAATGCATAGCATAAATGGATGCATGTAGCAACTGTGCATATATATATATAAGGATGCTTAATCTTGAAAACATGCTTTTAAATACTTGAACATAATCATAACATGCATTGGGCCCTGGCTTGTACCACATACATACATCATAAGCGCGCATCCCTAAGTAAATACGAGGTAGCTAGCCTCGACCTACTAGGGTAAGGACAGCATAGTCGGTAGTCCCCGAACCGAGGCGTTCTTAAGGTGCCCATCCCTGTTGCACAGCTTCGGTAGTGCCAGAACCGTGGACAGCATAGTCGGTAGTCCAGAACCGGGGCGTTCTTAAGGTGCCCATCCCTTGGACCCATACATCGGTCCGGTACAAGCCCATTCATAAAGTAAAATACTTTTCATGCTTCATTATTCATAAGACATTCATGGCATCTTTATCATAACATAACTTGTTACGGCTCGGCCCGTCTACCGGCCCATTTACCGGTCCTTATGACCGTCGTACCGTTGACCATCGACCGTGCCGTTTAGCATATTCATTCATTCATCATTCTTTCATCATCATTATGCCTTAAAGGCATCATCATTCATAGCATATTCATTCATTCACCATACTTAACTTTCATTCATCATTTTCATTCTTAGACATGGCATAGGTACACATCATTCATATAGCATGACATACATTCATAAACATAGCATACATTCATATCATTCATAAGACATGGCATACATACATATCATTCATACATCATGTCATACATACATATCATTCCTAAATCATGGCATATGTCTAAACATTCTATGACCTAACGTATATTTCATGACATATAAGCTATAGGTTTAGTTAACATGGTATTCCTCCACCTTACTTAAGCATACTTCCTAATCACCTATACCCTAGGGTACTCTAGGGTACCCCAAAAATTCCCAAAAATTATATTTACTTACTACACATCATAAGGGAACATTAATCAACATTATTAAGATTTTTGGCATAATTATAGACCCCAAAATCATGGTGGCTGAAACCCACAAACCTAGGGTTCTTGGTTTCCTTTCCTTGTTGTTGGCCGAAACCCATAGGGTCTCTAGGGTACTCCAAAAATTTCCAAAAATTATACTTAACTTCTAAACATCATAAGGGCATATTAAATAACAGTATCATGATTTTTAACATATTTCTAGACATTTAAAACATAGTGGCCGAAACCCTTGAACTTAAGGTTCTGGGTTTTGCTTCTTTCATGTTGGCCGAAACTTTAGGGTGTCCTAGGGTACTCCAAAAATTCCCAAAAATTGTACCTAACTTCTAAACATCATAAGGGAACATTAAATAACATTATCATGATTTTTAACATATTTGTAGACCTTTAAAACATGCTGGCCGAAACCCTTGAACTTAAAGTTCTGGGTTTTGCCTCCTTCATGTTGGCCGAAACTCTAGGGTGTCCTAGAGTACTCCAAAAATTCCCAAAAATTTTACTTAACTTCTAAAAATCATAAGGGAACACTAAATAACATTATCATGATTTTTAACATATTTTTAGACCTTTAAAACATGCTGGCCGAAACCCTTGAACTTAAAGTTCTGGGTTTTGCTTCCTTCATGTTGGCCGAAACTCTAGGGTGTCCTAGAGTACTCCAAAAATTCCCAAAAATTTTACTTAACCTCTAAACATCATAAGGGAACACTAAATAACATTATCATGATTTTTAACATATTTTTAGACCTTTAAAACATGCATGCCGAAACCCTTGAACTTAAAGTTCTGGGTTTTGCTTCCTTCATGTTGGCCGAAACTCTAGGGTGTCCTAGAGTACTCCAAAAATTCCCAAAAATTATACCTAACTTCTAAACATCATAAGGGAATATTAAATAACATTATCATGATTTTTAACATATTTTTAGACCTTTAAAACATGCTGGCCGAAACCCTTGAACTTAAAGTTCTGGGTTTTGCCTCCTTCATGTTGGCCGAAACTCTAGGGTGTCCTAGAATACTCCAAAAATTCCCAAAAATTTTACTTAACTTGTAAACATCATAAGGGAATACTAAATAACATTATCATAATTTTTAGCATATTTACAGACCTTTAAATCATGCTGGCCGAAATCCATAAACTTAAGGACCTTGGTTTTTCTTTCCTTTCAACATCACATCCAAAAACTAACCCATATATCATGCTAAAAATCATGGAAATCATAGATAACTATTATACCACAGGTGAGGGAGTCTTCCCTTAGATTTCTTGATTTTTTTTTAGACCTTGGATGGAAAGAAGGAAGAAGACTTGACCACACCTAGCCCTTGGAAACTTGAGAAGACCTTAGATCTTGGAGGATGAGACTTTTTGTGAAGTTTTCTCAAGGGAGAAGTCCTCCTTGAGTGCTCGGCAAGAATGGAGAAGGAAGAGAGAAGCAAATGCAATTGATGGCATGAAGAATGAAACTCCCAAACCCCCTTATTAATCAACCATTAAAGTGGTGAATGAAGAGTTTTCCATGGCCCTTCATCTTCTTCTACCATTTAACCACCATTCACTTCGTTTCCTCACAAGAATTCCTTGCTTGGTGAGTTGGTTAAAGCATTCTTGGTTGTACAAGAGGTCCAAGATTCAATCCTTGGCCCATGCTCTTTTATTTTTATTTTATTTTTATTTTTTTAATCCTTTTTCTTATTTTCGAAAATTCCCCTTTTATTTCAAAAATTCTCCAAAAATGACCCATAATTTTGCCAATATTCCTAAATAAAATTCTTTTATATTTATATTAATTTTACCCAATTAATACCCATTTTTGGAGCCCATTTAAAGCCCATTAGTACCAAATCTCTTTATTTAAATGGGGAAATTAGACTAATATTTACCCAAAATCATGCTAATATATCCAATTAAATCCTATTTATATTTATACTAACTTTTACCTAAAATCCACCGATAATTATGGTACTAGAAAGGCCCATTAGTACTTAATTTTCTCAATTTAAAAGAGAAAACATGAATTTTCTAGCCCAAAGCTCGTATCAATACTTCTAGATCCTTCAAAAATTATCTAAACATGCTCCATATTTTCCTAGAATATTAAGAGAATTTTCCGGGTCGTTACAGAGGCAGGGTGACTAAAACCCTGGTGAGTGAAGTCAGGTCCTAGCTTGGGAAGCTAGGTTGACTGAAACCCTGGCCTGGCGAGTGAAGCCAGGTCCTAGCTTGGGAAGCTAGGTTGACTGAAACCCTGGTGAGTGAAGCCAGGTCCTAGCTTGGGAAGCTAGGTTGAATGAAACCCTGGTGAGTGAAGCCAGGTCAAAGCTTGGGAAGCTAGGTTGGATGAAACCCTGGTGAGTGAAGTCAGGTCCTAGCTTGGGAAGCTAGGTTGACTGAAACCCTGGTGAGTGAAGTCAAGTCCTAGCTTGGGAAGCTAGGTTGAACGAAGTCCCAGTGAGTGAAGCTGGGCACGGAGTCATGGTCTGGGGGACTGAGCATGAGTCAAAGAAGGCTAGGAAGCCTGTTCTCTTGACTTATGGTGGAGTTGGCCTTGGCTGGATCGGTCTGGTGACCGATCAGGGAGTTGGCACGAACTCCCTGTCGTGGATCGGTCTGGTGAACGATCCAGAGAAGTCTGATCGGTCTGGTGATCGATCAAGGAGAGAACAGAAACATTGTTTGGCTTCTGTTCGGCTCTTGATCTGTATGGTGACCGATCAGGGAGAGAACAGAAGCTTTTGGTTCAGCTTCTGTGTGGCTTCAGATCGTTTTCGTGAACGATCAGAGACCCTTGATCGGTCAGTGTAACCGATCAAATTGTCGCAAGGTTTCTCACCTGGACTGATCAGACTAGAGCCTGATCGGTCAGGGAGTGACCTGTTCGGTCCCCAGACCGATCAGGGCACAACCTGATCGGTCATGGCACCGATCAGGGGGCGTGGGATGCGAATGATGAAGGTTTTGTGCTCAGCTGTAGGATCGGTCTTGTGACCGATCCCCAGTATTTGATCGGACAGTGTGACCGATCATAGATGAGTTCGCGATCCCAAGTTTCTCACTGTGGACCGATCAGGCTAGAGCCTAATCGGTCTGAGCCTATCCTGATCGGTCCGGTGACCGATCAGGGACCTCTCTGATCGGTCTGTGGACCGATCAGAAGCTGAACTTTAATTCAAAATACGTTGTCAGAGTTCTGATCGCGTTCTGATTTCTTCTGATACACTACTGATATCTGCCCTGATCGTCTGATAATTGATTCTCTATTGATATTCTGTGCTAAACAACTGCTAAGTGTGCAGGTAACTCAGGATTACTCAAGGAGTGTCAAACGGAGGCCTTCGCTACAGCAGGTTTGGTTGTTTGCTCTCATAGGATACAACGTCTTCTGTCTTCTGGCGAATGGCTGGGAAGCTGACCTGGGGCTCGACTGGAGAGGATTCAGAGAGTCCAGGAGAGCTCAGTGGTAGCTGGGCTGTTGCTGCTGAGCAGCTGGTGAGCTGCAGAGGAGCGTCTGGTGACCTGTGGCGACCTGGATGGGTAGCAGTTTAAGTGTTGGCTGGCGAAGAAGAGAAGGGATCTCTTCCAGCAACATCTCCCGCTCTCTTTTGCAATCACTGTGAATCTTGAAGCTCTGGCATACACTCTGATCCTTTGAAGCTTCTACAACATGAGCACCTTGAAGCAGAGGAGAACTTGGCGAGTCCATCAGCAAGCAGACATAAAGAGCTGGGAGCTCTTGCGTGAGAGTTGTGCTAGGTGAGCTTGGTGAAGTGTTTCTGTTTATGTTCATTGTGCTCTGTAAGTGTGTTTATTGTCTCTGTGCTAATCATTTCATATCTGTTGAGACATTGTGTGGAGAGGTTTCTCCACCGAGAAGGAGGATTCATTTATCCGGATTTTTCGGGGCTTGATCTGCCGACGATCAAGGGATCGCCCACCTCACGGGCACGCCAAAGAGTTGGGGCAAGTTATCCCCGAACCTTGTAAATCCTCATCGTTAGTGTTTGTGATTGTCTATTTAGTTTCTTCTATCTTGTTTCTGCTTTTGTTTTTGCTTCCGCTGCTAACAATCAAAGTGCAGAAACTTTCAAAAGAGCTAAGTTTTGTGTCTGGCTACATTCACCCCCCCCCCCCTCTCTAGCCATCCAAACATCAACACTACTAACTATGTATCTAGAATAAACCTCGAAGTTTATGAAATGTTTTACGCAAGAATTTTTAACATGTCGATATTCACCCCCCCCCCTTATCGACAGCACCGGTCCCCACATGGTGGGCTTCTGTCACGAGAACAGAACCAGACTTAATTGATCAAATGATCGATTAAGGATGCTCTTAATCAATTGGGTGATCGATTAAGGCAATATCGCGAAGAGCACAGTAAGGTGCTTAATCAATTAGGTAATTGATTAAGGCTATGTTGTGAGAGAGCATCTTCTTAATCGATTGACCAATCGATCAAACTTTATAAAACTAGTCGTTGAACTACCAGATCTGATGTGGTAATCGATTACGGAATCCTAGGTCGCGGGTATATAGAGTTTTCACGGAGGTTAAAGAGGCATCTCTTCCTCTCCTTCATCGCCATTTCTCATGAGGTCTTGGAGCATAGTATTGTTGCATTTTCATTCATCAAGAGGTGATTCCAAGCTAGAAGAAAGTAAGAAAAGCAAAGAGAAACTCATTGTTGTAAATCTTGTAAGATTTCATGTATATTTGCTTGTATTCTTATTGTCTTTCTTAGAAAGCTTGTACGAGATTTCTTCACCTATAGGAAGGAGACTTTCATAGTGGATGTGAGAGTGAGGAAGAGTAGATTCTTGGATTTGCCACCTTAAGGAGGGGATGCCAAGTAAATTCCATGAGTGTTAACATTACTCATGTTTTCCGCAGAGACAAATCTACTACGAGTAAAAGAGAAGCAAATCACCCGCCTCTCTAACTCTCCTACCTGTCCTAACAAGTGGTATTAGAGCGAGGTCGCTATACTTTGGACTCATTGTCGAGAGAGCAAGAGCTAGAGGAAAAAAAAAGAAGTTGAAGAAATCCTACTTTCAAGAAGTCATCATAATAAAGGTTCAACTTTAAAAATGAAGTTTGGCTACGACATCGGGTACCTCTACCGTTCAATAAAGCCAATTTCGATCTTTGGAAGATAAAGATAAACAATTTCTTCATGGTGGAGATAGAGCAATAATTTTCTCTAATCGAGGGATTTGAAGCTCTAACAAATAACAAAGGGAAGCTCCTTATGAAAAGCAAATGGAGTGAGTAGCAAATCAAGAGATGCAAGGCCAATGACAAAGTAACCAAATTATTGGTCAATATATTGCTAAGCACCATCTTGAACAAATTGGAGAATATCAAGATGCCAAAGAGCTTTGGAGCAAATAAGCGAAGCATTATGAAGATCCCTCCTCTGTGGCAAGTCAAGACAAATTCGAAGAGGGAAATTCATCGGATGAAGGAGATTAGGAGGTTGAGAGATGCTCAACATCCGAGGTAGAAGGTGAAGAGGCATCCACCACAAGGGTTGAGGGGGAGCGTAACTCATCAATGTCGGAACAAGAAGAAACCTCTACATCCAGATCAAAAGAAAAAGAATCATGTGCCAACCCTACAAGCATAGGTATAACAATTTCAATTTGTAAAAATAAAGATTGCATAATTTGTATTGAGTGTAGGAGAAAAATGCACTACAAGAATAAGTGTCCCGAATTAGCTAAGAAGAAGGGTCAAGTGGCACCCAAAGCCAAAGAGAAATCAAAGGAGGCCAGACCCGTGGTACACAAAAGCAAGGAACACATTGTGTGCTTCACTTACAAGTGAAAGGGACATTATCAAAATCAATGTCCAAAAAGGAAGGATTCAACCCAGACCAAAAGACGGAGCTCAAATCAAGGGGCAACTTACAAGAATACTCCTAAGGTACCATTAGTTAATGGCATTTCTTCTCATCATGATAAATGCATGTTGGAAATAAATTTAATCATTTTAATGTTATTTATCATAAAAATAGGAGACATGAAAAATCTAAGGAGAACTATAGAGCCCTTCATGCTAGGACTACCAAACTATGTAGGATCGATGAGATCGATAGAAGGGGGTGAATATCGATAAGAAATTATCCGGATTTAAATCATGAGTAAACGTAGTGGAAATATAACGATCAAGTCAAAACAACTCTAACAGCTTTATTTTTACTTGGTTCGGAGTCTATGATGTAACGCCCGCTTTTTTTTTTCCTAAGCGGCGTTACGTTAACCTACTTAAGGCATGTAGACATCATAAGGCAGCGGAATAACTTTAACTTATACATGCCCTACAACATTCTTAACTTAATGACATAGGAACCTTAGCATATTAACTTTGAACTTAAGCATCATATCATGTCATACATAACCTCATATTATAAGGTTCACTTTGAACTTAAGCATCATATATGTCATACATAACCTCATGTCATAAGGTTCCATAGGTCATTATTCAAGCATATAAGTAAGCAAGGTAATGTTCCAACATAAACGTTAAACATAGGGTTTCCTGGGACAAGTCACTACTACACACATGCATTCTTGCCCTCCTGCTGCTTCCATCATTGTCCCCTTGAATGATCTGCGGTATAAGGAAATAAGAATATAAGCACACATGCTTAGAAACACTCTTTCCTACTCACAAAAACCATTCATCATCTCATAATGAGCGCATGAAACATTAACATACTTGGTGCTCTACTTAGAACAAAACATCTTGAATCACTTATCATATACATAGCATGGCATGCACATAAACATAAGTGAACATTCCTAGCATGGCATAAGACATGACATAATCGTAAACATAGCAAACATTCTAAGCATGGCATAATACGTGGCATGAACATAACATAATAACATTCTAAACATGGCATACTATATGACATAAGCATAAACATAATCAACGTTCCTAGCATGGCATAATTCATGGTAAACATAACATCTTAAACATTCATGGCATAATTCATGGTATAAACAGAACATCCTAAACATTCTTGACATGGCATAATACATGGTATAAACATGTCTATAAGGTGTGAAACAACCTGTATGGCCTAAACATAATCATACTTCCTATCATAGCATATGAACATCTTCTAAACATAATCACGGCATAGATCATTTATTCTCATGCCTATTTCTTAACATGAAGTGTAAGCATAAAATCTCATCATCATAGCATAATGCATAACAAGAATGAATGCATGAGTGGAATGCATATACATAAGGATGCTTAACTTTTAAAAACATACTTTTAAATACTTAAACATAATCATCATATCATCATTGGGGTCCCCGGCTTGTACCACATACATACATCATAAGCGCGCATCACTAGCAAGTCCGAGGTAGCGAGCCCCGACCTACTAGGGTAAGGACAGCATAGTCGGTAGTCCCCGAACCGAGGCGTTCTTAAGGAGCCCATCCCTGTTGCACAGCTCCGGTAGTGCCAAAACCGTGGACAACATAGTCGGTAGTCCAGAACTGGGGCGTTCTTAAGGTGCCCATCCCCTGGACCCATACTTCGGTCCGGTACAAGCCCATTCATAAAGTAAAATACTTTATATGCTTCATTATTCATAAGACATTCATGGCATCTTTAACATAGCATAACTTGTTACGGCTCGGCCCGTCTACCGGCCCATTTACCGGTCCTCACGACCGTCGTACCATCGACCATTGACCGTGCCGTTTATCGTATTTATGACTTAAAGACATAAGCATCATCTTTAATTCATAACATGGCATACATCATCATTCATAAAAACCATGGCATTCATCTTCCTACATAAACATGGCATTCATCTTCCTACATAAACATGGCATGCATACCTACAGATCATTCCTATTCCTAGTACTTGCATGATCATAACATTGAAGGTACGCATTGCATTAAACATGACATGTTTTCATAGATATTTTATCCTACTACATAGAGCTTGTATAATCATGATACATAAGGTAAACATTGCATTTCTTGCCTAAGCATGATATCTATCTTAAGCATACATAGGTAGGATTTCCATAACATTCTACCTACCATTCAAATACATGGCATAAAGATGTAAGACATTCATAATAAACCCTGTTAAGCATGGCATCCAATCATAAACATAAAACATAAAACATGATGCATAAACATTAGGGTTATGGTTAACATGATTTCTACCACATGCTTGATCCTATACATATAAATACTTTATGGTAAACATGAACCATCATTCTTTGAACCCTAACTCCACCCCAAACCCTAGATAACAAGGCTTGGCCGAAACTTCTAAGGTGGAGTTCCATCAATTCCATAAACATGTAATATAGCATAAGGTAAAGGAACAACCATACATCATTTATAAGACCATAGGAAGTCATTGGGGCTCATGATTAGGGTTAACCCTAACCTTTAGGCCACTTTCCTAGGGCTGGCCGAAACTTATAAGGCCATGGGGGTATGGAAAAATTCCATTAAAATCCCCAATCAATCATAAAACACTAATCACATCTTACCATAGGGCCCTTTGGGGCCCTTACTTGAAATAAATCCTAACTTTTACCCCATTAACCCATCTTGGCCGAAATTTATAGACTCTCTAGGCCATGTGAAAATTCACATAATCACCCTCCATCTCCTTTATATCATGATAACACATAAAACATATACTTGAAGTTTAAAACCCAACCCTAACCTTTGGGTCCTTGATGTTGGCCGAAACTTATAGGGTCTCTAGGGTACCCCAAAAATTCTCAAAAATTGTATTTAATCTCTAAGCATCATGAGAGTACATGAGACAACATGATTTAGATTTTTATCATCATTATAGACCAAGAACCCATGGGGCCGAAACCTATAAGGTTAGGTTCATGGGTTTCCTTTGGTTTTTCCAACATAAACATTACTTACAAAACTTTCATATCATGTAAATCTTGAAGAAAACCATTATACCATAGGTGAGGGAGTCTTACCTTGGTTGATCTTGGTTATACCCTTAGAATTTGAGAGAAGGATGGAAATCTTGTTGCCTCTTGACCACCCTTAGCCCTTGTACCCTTGTGAAGACCTTAGATCTCGGAGATGAAGCCTTGGTGGAAGTTTTTCCAAGGGAGAACTCCTCCTTGGGGTTTCGGCTAGAATGAGGAGGGAGGAGGGGAGCAAATGCAATTGATGGAAGGAAGAAAGAAACTCCCAAACCCCCCTCTTTATCACTCATTAAGAAGGTAAATGAAGAGTCTCTCCATGACCCTTCATCTTCTTCTAAGCCTTAACCAATATCCACTTCATTTCCTCATAATATTCCCTTGCTAGATGAGTTGGTTAGAGCCTACATGGTTGTACAAGAGGTCCAAGGTTCAATCCTTGGCCCATGCACCTTATTTTTATTTTATTTTCCCTTTTTATTTTCTATTTTTTTTCCAAAATTCCAAAAATCCCCTAAAAATTCCCCCATAATTATGTTCATATTTCTCATTAAAACCCCTTTATATTTATATAAATTTCTACCTAAAATTCTCCAATAATTATGGTACTAAATAGCCCATATAAGGCCCATTAGTACTTAATTTCTCAATTTGAATGAGAAAATATGGATTTTTAGGCCAAATTTTATATAAATATTTCTAGGCCCCTCGGAAAATTATCTAGACATGCTCAATATTTTAAGAAAATATTAAGAGAATTTTCCGGGTCGTTACATATGATGACTCCTACTCCAAGGCCCACGGTCCTTGACCGTTTTTGTTTGGCAATTCTATAATTCACAAAATGTGTTATAGAATATGTAAGTTTAGGTACAAATAAAAATGCTAATTTATACCGACAACACTTACTTAAAGAAGAATGAGGGTGTTTCATCATCGGAGCAGCGTATTGTTGATCTCGGACGGTTTTTGGCACAGCGAACTTGAGAACAGAAAGCGTAGAAACTTGATTGCAATTAATTGAAGTGATTTTGGAGACTGAGGGGGCAAAACCCCTTATATACAGGCACTCGGGAGCCTGAGTGTGCATAGGGGCACCCCCACGTCACCGCTTCGGTCACATCGTCATTCGCTGACTCGGCCAAACTTTATCCTTTCTCAGGCGCCTGAGTGCTCTAGGGTGCCTGAGTGCTGATGTGGCGCGTTGACCTCTCGGGCGATTGTATACTCAAGCGCCCAGGTCCTCTGAGGCACCCTTAAGGCTGCTAATTCAACTTCTTGGGCTACAAAATAGGTTAGTCTGAATGCAATAAATAATATATGAAATATATGCATGTATGATAGCCGGAGCTATCTGATCCTAACTTTGGATTTCAAATGAAATCCTAAGTCGAACCAACGCTTACTGTTCTCTCTTTCGGGGAACGCATCCTCACCTACTCTACTCTAGAGATACCTTTTGCGAACCGGCACCTCCGGTTGGTCATTTGCTCGGCCTCCGAAGCTCCCAGATCTCAAGACGTCCGTTCCTCGACCCGTCCCTACTTCTGTTCATCATCCTCGCTCGACTAAGTCTTCTACTCGATCTTTTGGATCAGGTCTTCGATGCCCAACCCTTGGCTAGGACATCGTGCCCAGTCCTCGACCAGGACTTCGTGCTCAACCCTGCAGGTCAAGACTTCGTGCCTAGACAAACTAGGACTTTTCTGTACACATAGTCTAATACGTTAGATCACAAAATATATTTAGCTTTGAACCCTTTTCTATTATCAAAACCAGGTTTGATATGTGCTTCCGGCACCAACAATCTCTCCCTTTTTGATTTATGACAATCCAGTTCAAAAGTTATGTTAAAACAGATAAGCAAGTAATGAAACAGAGTTAAACATATTTTCAATATTAAAACAATTTTTTTTAATTTAGAAATATTTGAAAAAAAAAACTTGAAAATCTCCCCCTTGATACGTAATCTCCCCCTTGATAAGTAATCTCCCCCTTGATTTTAAAATATTTTCAATATGGGTCAAAAAATCTTGTACAATTGAAAGAATGCATAAAGCTCCCCCTTGATTTAAAATTCTCTCCCTTAAGCTTTTGAAAAACATGTAATTTTCAATTTGAAAGATTTTTCTAACTTCATTGAAAAATGCTAAATACACTTTGAAAAAATTCCAAGTACTCACTTTGAAAAAGTTAATTACTTTGAAAAATTCCAAGTATCAATTTGCAAAAGTAATTTGAAAAATTCTAAGTTAAATTGAAATTTCTCCCATTTGAAAAATAGAGTATTAAAACAAACATCCTTTTGAAAAAATAGAGTTTTTTTTAAAAAAATAAGTATTATATTAACTTTTAAAAAACTTGAAAAGTTTGAAAAATCTTTTTAAACAAAGTTTTGAAAAATCTTTTTAACTTTACTTTTTACTACTCTCCCCTTTTGTCATATACCAAAAAAAAGTTTGCAAGAAAAAAATCTTTCAAAATTTTGCTTTTTCCTACTCTCCCCCTTTGTCATATATCAAAAAAAGTTTGCAAGAAAAAAAATCTTTGAAAATTTTACTTTTTCCTACTCTCCCTTTTTGTCTTATAGAAAAAAATTTTGGTTAAGGAGAAGGAAAAGAAAAAAAACTTGAAAATAGGTATCAGAGCCCGTGATTTTTGAAAATATATGTAAATATTTTAAAAAACACAATAAGTTTAAGTTATCAGAAAAAAATGAATAATGCCAAAAATTACTTTTGAGGAAGCAAATAAGAGGTTCTAAGTAACAGGCGGTTAAGAAATAAAAAAATAATAAAAACTGATGCAGATGAATATAATTTGAACCAAGTTAATCCACCCATTTGAGTCCAAAAATGATTTGAGTCTAAGCATTTAAAAGTAAACATGCAATAATTTTGAATAATAATTTTGAATAATAATTTGAAAAACACAAAAATAACAAATCCTTAGGCCCCTGTCTAACCGAGTTTGTTACTTACTAACTTTTATAAAATAATAGCTTTTACTTAGATTAGTCAAGTTAAGTAGTCTGATCAAGTTAGACTTTCTAAACTTGATTACTTATCATTATTGATGTTCAATTGTATTTATTGCCCTAACTACTTTTGATGCACTGACTTAAAGCATCTTGAGTTAAGGCATAGACCTAAGCATCTCAACCCAGTCTAAGTTGTCAATCAAGGTATCCTAATGTGCTTGTAAGATATTGGCTTTTAAGTCTATAGGAGCATTTAAACTAGGGGTAAGTCCTAATCTAAGTCCATAACGAAAAAAATCCCTAGTTTTGAAAACTAAGTCGAAAACATAAGTAAAAATTTTTAAGAATAATATGATTTTAAAAATATGGATTTTTTTGAAAAACAATTCAAGACAATAATTTTTGAAAAATAGCTAAAGAAATATAAAGAAAAAATAATAAATAAATAAACCTATTCTATTGAGCACAAAATAAGAAAGAGAAGTCAATAGAAATCAACCATAGTCAAACAAGAAGATAGGTCAACAGTCAAGTCCAAATCCACCCATAGTCAAAATACAAATCAAGACTATGAAAAAGATGAGCCCGAATGCCATGATCTAAGCATAACCATCAACTCTGCATGGCGGGCCTGATCGACCTCTAGTCTCTTTGCGTGTCGAGCTTGATCTGCGTCCATCCTCTCCACATGATGGTCCTCCATCTCCTCTCGAAGACTATGAACCTCCTGCTCAAGCTGGATAAGATGCTGGTCCATAGTCAAAGACAGGGGAGATACCGGTATATGCTCCAGCTCTACCTCAAGCTCAACAGCGAAGTCGTTGTCCTCGTCATCCTCCAGATCATCCTGTGCTAGAGCTCCCTATCTTCTCCATGAGATGACCCCAGTGGTCGAGACATCTATCGTAGCTAAGGAGAAGTTCTTAATCCCTACTTCATCGAACTCAATCATCTTGATAACCTCTCCAGCGGAAATATCATGTCCATAAGAATGGATAGAGCGGTCAAGATATGGCAATAACGTGTCCAAACTCTCGAACGGGTAGAGACACTAGATGCATAGATGATTGTCTGGAAAATATGAAGTTCGATGTCTATATCGAGACGGTGAATCATGGCATAAAGTAGGAAGGAGTGGAATTGTCTGATAACTGTTACATCTCGAGAAGTCAGTGGTAGAATATAGTGGACCAAAACTCGATAGAGTGCGTAATATTGAATACGCAGGTCGAGGGATCGGAAGATAACCACTGTAGGATCTCTCTCTGTTGGAACTTGGATGGCTAGAGAGAGGGGGTGAATGTAGCCAGACACTTAAAACTTAGCAGTTTTTGAGATTTCTCTGCACTTCAGAGGTTAGGCAGCGGAAACAAAAAAAACAAACAAAAATGTCCAGAAATGTTGAGCAAACCAAAACGCTAACAAGGATCGTTTACAAGTTTTGGGGATAACTTGCCCCTACTCCTTGGCGTGCCCTTAAGGTGGGCGATCCCTTGATCGTCGGCAGATCAAGCCCCGAAAAATTCGGATAGAATGCAACCTCCTTCTCGGTGGAGTAACCTCTCCACAGTGTTTCAAGAAGAATGAAGTATTAAGTACAGGAAACACAAGAAGGAATCTTACTGAGCACTAAGAAATGCAAGAACACAAGCGAACTCCTCACCGAGCTCCACTCAGCACAGATCTCACGCAAGAACTCCCTTCTTCGTGTATTCTCGCTGATGAACTCGCCAAGCTCCTTGTTTCTTCCCAAGTGCTCAAGTAACAGAAGGTTGCTTCAAATTCACAGTTGCTTGCTCAAGAGATGGATCAAAGTCTTCGCTAGAGCACACAGATGATTGAGCACAAACAGAGTGTTCTTTGTTACAGAGTTGTTGAGACTTCTTCGCCACCAAGTGCTTAAGTCCCTCCCACTGATCGTCAGGTCATAGCCATCTCTCTGCAGCTCCCAGCTGCTCACCTACAACTGCTCACCTACCACTGAGCTCCCCTGGACTCCCTGAGCTTCGATCAGACGAGCCCCAGTCAACAGCTCCAGCAGCACCAGCATCCGTTGCAACCTGAGATGGATCCCTGTCAAACCTGATGTATCAAAAGCCTTTGTTTAACTTCCCTTGGATGATCTCTGAGTCACCTGCACACTTAGCAGCTCATTAGGGCAGTAAATCAACATAGAATCAAACACTCAGTAGTTAAAGCAGAGATAGCAGATGTGATCAGACGTGATCAGTGTTGATGCAGTGTGACCCTGATTGTTGTTTTGGTGTTGACATCGATTTTAGTTTAGGTTGACGATTATGATTATGATTAAGTCTTGATCAGGGATTAGCCATGGTATGGAAAATCCTAGCTTGGAGGGCTAGGTGTTGGAAAATCCTAACCTGGAGGGTTAGGTGTGAAAAATCCTAACCTAGAGGGTTAGGTGTGAAAAATCCTTGCTTGGAGGGCTAGGTGTGGAAAAGTCCTAACTTGAAAGGTTGGGTGAAAAGTCCTAGCTTGGAGGGCTAGGAGAAAAGTCCTAACTTGGAGGGTTAGGTGAAAAGTCCCAACTGGAGGGTTAGGTGAAAAAGTCCTGGCTTGGAAGGTCAGGTCCTAGCTTGGAGGGCTAGGTCTGGAAAAGTCCTAATTCGGAAGGGTTGGGTGAAAAGTCCTATCTTGGAGGGCTAGGTGAAAAGTCCTAACTTGGAGTGTTAGGTGAAAATTCCCAACTTGGAGGGTTAGGTGAAAAAGTCCTAGCTTGGAGGGCTAGGTTGGATGAAACCCTAGCTTGGAGGGCTAGGTTTGAGTCCCTGGATCGGTCTGGTGACCGATCAGGGAATTTGGCACGCTGCTCCTTCGTGGATCGGTCCGGTGACTGATCCAGCAATGACTGATCGGTCTGGTGACTGATCAGGGAGTGCACAGTGAGGTTGGGAACCTACTATGTGGCTCCTGATCGGTCTGGTGACCGATTAGGGAGTAGGCCGTTGCCTCGTTGTTTGGCTCCTGTTCGGTCCGGTGATCGATCAGGGCGCAGGCAGCTTCCTCACTGCCTTGCTTCTGATCGGTCAGGTGACCGATCAGGGAGCACTCAGTGAGTTGAGTTCCCCATCTGATCAGCTCCTGAACGGTCTGGTGACCGATCCATGACTTAGGATTTGATTTCCGCAGTTACTGTTCACCCAGACGTGGACCAATCAGGCTTGAGCCTGATCGGACAGGGAGCTACCTGATCGGTCTGGTGGCCGATCAGGCTTCACTCTGATCGGTCCGGTGACCGATCAGGCTTGTGTCGTCATGAGAGCTGGGGAGTCCCAGCAAGCGGTAGATCGGTCTGGTGACCGACCCACAAGCCCTGGATCAGTCCGATGACCGATCACTTTAATTCAAAATGCATTGTCAGACGCTCTGATCGCGTCTGAACGTATCTGATTCTCTACGCTTAACCTCTGATACTCGATTTACTAAGTGATATGTTGTGCTAATGCTCTGATTAAGCTGCAGGTGATAGGGAAGGATTCAAACACTCAAGGAGAGTCAATGGAGGCCTTTCCTTGGAGCAGGTTTGTCCGTTTTCCATCTCAGGTTGCAACGGACGCTGGCGCTGGCTGGAGCTGCTGACTGGGGTTGGTCTGAGGGAAGCTCAGGGAGTCCAGAAGAGCTCAGTGGTGGCTGGTGATTGCAGGAGAGCAGCTGGAGGCTACAGTGAGATGTTGACCTGGCGCTAGTGGAGAGTGGATAAGCAGCGTGGTGAAGAAGTGCAAAGCAAAACTCTTGCTTCAACAGAACTTGGGTTGCCTTGGTTTTCTGCTGCGATTTCTTGTTGCGTGCTTGTGCTCTTAGCTGATCATCCTCTCATGAGAAAGCTAATGTGATATTTGAAGCAACCATCCCTTGCTTGAGCACTTGGAGGAAGGAACAAGAGGCTTTGAGTCCAACAGCGAGAAGACACGAAGAAAGGGGTTCTTGCGTGAGATCGTCGCTGGGTGGAGCTCGGAAGAAGCTTGTTGTGTTCTTGTCTGTGCTAAGTGCTAAGTAAGATCTTTCTTGTGTTTCATTGTGCCTAAAACTATATCTTTGATTGAAACGATGTGGAGAGGTTACTCTACCGAGAAGGAGGTTGCTTTCTATCCGGATCCTCCGAGGCTTGATCTGCCGACGATCAAGGGATCTCCTACCTTAAGGGTACGCCAAGGAGTAGGGGCAAGTTATCCACGAACCTTGTAAATCCTCTTGTTAGCGTTCTTGTGTTTGCTCATAGTTTAGGGTTTAGTTTTCTGCATATTCTATTTTTACTACTTCCGCTGTGCTACTAAAAGTTTGAGTGCAGAAATTTGAAAATCGCAAAGTCCAAGTGTTTGGCTATATTCACCCCCCCCCCCCCTCTCTAGCCATCCGAGTTCCAAGAAGTGGTATCAAAGCTTGGGGCTCTGTACAAGCGGATTAACAACCGAGAGCTATCATCCATGGCTTTGAGAGAAGGTTTTTCCACCACCCGACCTCCCTTCTTCGATGGCGCAAATTTCAAATATTGGAGATCGAAGATGGAATATTACTTAAAGATGGACATCAACACTTGGTTTGCGGTGAAGGAGGGCTTTTCCCCTCCTAAGGATGATGTAGGCGAAGAACTTGAGTCTTGGCGGTGGACAGCTGAACAAACTCGGAAGAGTGAAGCCGACGCGAAGGCGGTGGTCACTCTATAATGCGGCATGAACAAAGACCAACTCATTAAGGTTGGTCCATTTACAAGTGCGAAAGACTTGTGGAACAAGCTCATCGAACTCCACGAGGGCACCCGAGACTCAAGAATCGCAAAGAGGGACTTGTTCCTCATCCAACTTCAAAATCTCTCCATGAAGGAGAATGGAATGGTAAGTGAGCTACATAGCCGATTCAAGGAAGTCCTCAATGGGCTTCATTCTATTGATGAAAAGGTCGAGAACCACGACCTTGTGAGGTATGTGCTAAAAGCATTTCCAAGGAATGCTTTGTGGTCATCCATGGTGGATGCCTACAAAGTTTCCAAGGATTTATCAATTGTTAAACTAGATGATCTATTTTGTGATATGGAATTGCATGAAATGGCTAACAAAGGCCCCAAGGAGAAGGGGATTGCCTTAGTTGCAGGGGAACGATCCAACAAGAAGAAGAAGGAGAAGAAGTAGGAGAAGGAAGTCTCTTCATCTTCATCCTCTTCCAAATCCGAGTCCGATTCCGAGGAAGATGGCAGCGGGTCTTCTTCCTCCGAGATGGTAAATTTTGTGAGAAGAATGATGAGAAAGGGTCAACGCTTCAAGGGTAAAGGTAACCCTAGTGAAGTTAAGGTTGATAAGACTAACGTTTCTTGTTTTGAGTGTGGTAGGAAAGGGCACTTCAAGAGTGAATGCCCAAAGCTAAAGAAGGAGGAGAAATCCAAAAAGAAAGAGGAGAAGTCAAAGAAGAAGAAGAAGGCCTTGAAGGCCACTTGGGATGAATCCTCTTCAAGTTCATACGATGACGAAAATGAGGAGAAGAGTACACGGCACGTGGCACTCATGGCTCTTGGAGAAGATCAAGAAAGGAGTGATGAATCCTCTGTTAGTAGGAGCCCTAGAGCCAATTATGTGATGATTGACTAGGGGCATTTTGTATCATATTCTATTATTAATAAAGGCATGTTTGGTTATTATACTTACTTTGTATTCTGTGCCGAATGACTAAGTATAATAATGTCCTTGTGTAGTAGGTTCTTATCTACATTATATCGATTGGTTGAATCGATAGTGAGATAATGTAGAGAACACTACACTAAAATATTCCTAGTCAAGCATCAATTATTCAGGGATGATATTGATGCATGGAGACTAGCATGTAGGTCAACTGATGACTTGAGCTCACAAGTCATGGATATGTGATATCAGGTTGATACATGGGTATACATTGGAGAATGTGTACTGAATGACCCGCCATGAGGAAGTTTCATAGATTGTCATATGAGTGTCATAGACTTTCTCATGTGACTATTGGTATGAATAGTCCTTAGACCTGAAGTCACTACGGTTCCCTACATAAGGAGTTATGTACTTTGGTATCGTCAAACGTCACCCGTAACAGGATGGACTATAAAGGCGATCACTGGGTATGTAATAAATTATGCGGAGGGATGTGAGTGATATAGATGGGATCTATCCCTCCCATATGACGGGAGTGATATCTGTGGGCCCCTTAATCGAGTAGGACTACTGAAACGCATGACCATGCTCAAATGAGTCAGTATGAGATATTGAGCTCATTTGTTTGAGTGAGTCTACTCAGGGATCAAGAAACACAAGATCGATTGAGGATGACACGGTCTATGCCTCATTGGTCAATCTAGATATCAAGGATAGAAGGACAAGGTCATACACTATCATAGTCACGGAGGTTTAGTCGGATCTCGACTTTTCTTGTTACTTGGGTAGCAATGATGCATTGCTAGATGCCACTCATTGCTTATGTGCCTAAAGTGTTTAGGTGCATTGCCAACGTCACGAGAATCTATTGGGTCACACACAAAGGGCACAATGCTTCGGGAAATCCGAGTTGGGAACTCGGGAGTCCGAGCCCGAGTCGGGGACTCGGGAGATCTGAGCCCGAGTTGGGAACTCGGGAGGTCAGTTCCAAGGGGGCTCGAGTTAGGAACTCGAGAGGCCGAGTCGGAGCTTGGCGGGCCGAGTCGGAGCTCGGCGGGCCGAGTCGGAGCTCGGCGGGCCGAGTCGGAGCTCGGCGGGCCGAGTCGGAGCTCGGCGGGCCGAGTCGGAGCTCGGCGGATCAGGTCGACACTCAGCGGATCGGGTCGGCACTCGGCAGACTGGGTCGGAGCTCGGCAGACTGGGTCGGGAGCTCGCCACTCGGGAGACTTGGTCGGGAGACCGAGTCGGGAGCCCGAGAGGCCCGGTCGGAGTTGCATGGAGGAAAGAGAAAAGTCTCTTTTCATTGGATGAAAAGATTCTTTTCTTGTATGGGAAAAGATGAAGAGCCACATGAAAAGATGTGCTCTTTATTGGGAAGCCAAAGAGACACAAACCTCTTCATATTCATGAGATGATTATAAAAGAGGGTCTTGTGATTTTGGATGCTCTCTCCTTCTTCTTGCCTTAGCACTTCCCTTTCCCTTCCTCTCTTCTTCTTCTCCTCCACTCTTGGCCGAAACCTTATTGTAAGGTTCTTGGTGTTTTCGAGCTATCTCAAGTTGCTAGCACAACTAAGGTAGCCCTCCCGAAGTTGAGAGATTGTGTCCGTGTGGATACGAATAGAGGCACGGATGCTTGAACGTGCAAGAGATCCGGCGCATCTTGGACGAGCGGGATAACCAAAGGGCACGCTTCAAAGGTATAAACAGTAGATAAATCTATTAGATAGATAGCTTTGTACGAGTTTTCTTTCGCATGGATCGCTCGTGGGTTCTTGTTTCCGCTGTGTTTTTATTGTTTTGTGCCGGGAGAACCCAACATCCTCCAACTCCTCAAACGCGGCTTCATCATCTTTGGATGATGAAGAGGTAACCTCTCCCGAACTTGAGAAATGTTATAGAGCTATTGCATGTTTAACCAATATGTTGAAAAAGTCAAAGAATAAGGTTAAATCATTGCAATTAGAAATTGAACAATTGATTTCATCTAGGGATGAGAACATAGATAATTTGCTTGTTGAAATGTTAGAGGATGAAATTAAATCATTGAAAATTGTTGTTGAAAAATTGAAATCCTCTAGGGTTGAGGATGTTGATGATTTGCATGATGAATTGCTAGAGGATGAAAATAAATCATTAAAGAGTGAAGTTGAGAGACTCAAGAATATTCTTGAGAAGTTCTCAACAAGCTCAAAGACCCTAGACATGATCTTGAATGCCCAAAGGGTAGTCTACAATAGGGCTAGTATTGGTTATCGACCCAAAAAACCTTCATTTATGTCATTGATGTCTAGGACTGATATGAGACAATCTAAGACACCCAAGGTTCAAAAGAAAGTTGTCAAGACATGGGTGCCTAAGTCTTGTTTAGTAAATGCTTTAGGTCCCAAGGTTTGGGTACCTAAATCTTCCATTGTTCAAATTGTGTAGGTTATGATTGAGGGGGAGCATCTATCTGTTAGTGATATGAGAGAAGTGTCCTAAGGCAATCGCCTTATGATTGTAAACATTTATTTTAATAAATGATAATTCACTATTTGAGTATACATGTTTGTGTATTTGATTGGGATCTTAAACTCATCTACTGAATATCCGCAATACAATTCACAGCATAAGAGAATTTGTGATGGGATCACAACTAGTGATTATCTCTACATGTGCAATTGTGAAGTATTGAAAATATCCCTAGTCGATGAATTGATAAAAACGGGCACAATCAATTCTGTTGAGACTGGCATGGGTTATTCTCTAATCAGCTGATTCTCACTGGCTGGTGACATTGGGATGTCCGGAGATAAACATGGATGCTAGTTAAGGGAACTAGTTCATTGGAGTGACTGACTGTAAAACTTCACATGGTAGTCTATACATAGACAGGTCAGTGAAGTTCTTACCGCAGCTTAAGTGTGATGTTCCTTTGACTTGCGGTGTTCAAGTCATCTTGGTCATGGAGACTTATACTTTAACATCTTAAGCAAGCATCTCCAAGGAGGTGTGGACCCAGGATGATTGGGTATAAGCCGAAGTGCCCGAAGATGTTTGAACAGCCTACAAAGGATTCACCACTCCTTGCGAGGAGATGTATACCCAGGCCTATCGTCGGATTGTTACTCAAAGTCTCTGGCCAGAGCATATCATGTTTAGAGTATGAGTCTCTTAAATACATGAGAGTAATTAGAAATCCAAAGGACGAGAAAGACACTACTTGGGCTAGGTGTGACATAGTCAGCCTAGTGGGGACTGACACACATTGATCGTGTCCTAAACCAAGTGGGTATAAGATGGTGAAGGGAATGAGGCACGATTCATTAGAGCTGCTGAAGGGTTTCAGAATTACTTTTGAGGTCAACCGTTAATCATTCGATTAATTGGGGGTCATGATGTACTACTAGGTGTCACTCATGATCGTTCTATAATTGGTTGATTATAGACGGCCAATATAAATCGAAAGCCTATTTAGTCACACGCACTACGAGTAATCCGAGAGATTTAAAATGAGTTGAAAATTGGATTTTCCGATCAAGAGAAATAAGTCGAATCTGAGTTAATCAGAGGCGCAACGGAAACTTAAAATGGCTAAGTCTTTTGAAGGCTTATTGGGCGAATTAACTGAGTTTAATTCGCGTTGGGACCGGCTCGGTTTGGCCGGCCAAAGAGGGTGCCAAACCACTTTTTTTTGGTCGGCCACATCAATGGGGAGAAACCAATTTATTTGGTTTAATTAATAAAATAAATCTAGCACGATTTGTTTTATAAATTATGGATAAATAAATTTGTATAAAGAAATTTATAGAAATAAATTTATAGAAATTTATTCCCTTTTTATGGAAATTAAAATGATCCATGGAATGGTTTATTTTAATTTTATAAAATCAATTATGAATTGATTTTTCCATAATAAGAAAATTTATAAATTTCTTATAAAATTTATTCCATAATAAAAGGAGAGAAGGTATTTGTTTTATTATAAAGTTAGTTATAATAAAACTTGGCTTAAACGGAATAATTAATAAGAGAATTTATAGGATAAATTTCTTATGAAAATTCCGTTAAGAGGGAGACTTGGCAAGGGAGAGGTTACTATATAAAGGAACCAAGGCTAGCCTTGAATTCCAATCAATTGAGTAATCAAGAGATTAATTCTCTCCCTCTCTCTCTTATTCTCTCCCTTTCTCTTCCCCTTAGGGCCGGCGCCCCTTGTTCCTCTTAGGGCCGGCGCCCCAAGCTCCCCTTAGGGCCGGCGCACCATCCACCTCTCTAGGGTTGGCGTGAGCAACATCAACCAAGGAGGAGCCAAAGAAGAAGAAGAAGAAGCGGGTCACAACTTCTCTCTTCCCAGAATTTTGATTCCGTTACTTGGTGGTTAGTTTCCTTTCTTCTCTCTTGATCTTCTAGTTGTGCCTTTAGAGAATCTAGTAGTTCTCATCGGCACAAAACTCATGACTTTGCGAAGTCATCCCGAAGAGAACTCGGCGTGGACGCGAATAGAGGCGGAGCTTCCAAGGGACGCTACGGTTGGATCTCGTCCCTTACTTCGAGTTACGCGAGGTACTTAGTAAATTAGTTTACTTTTCTGCAAAGTTTTAATTTATGATCATGTCAACACATCATAAGGTTGCATGCTAGATACGTGGTTAAAGTAATTTGAGAAATTAATTATGCTAATTCTTCCGCTGCACGTAAAAATTTAAAATTTTTCGAACCTGTATCCTTGTCATCATGCACCCGGTCCTAACAGTGGTATCAGAGCCGGTTAGTGTTCGACATAATCATATAATTGTTTTGTGGAAAACTTTGTCATGATCTCAATTTTGGAAAATTTTTCAATTATGGAAACTTTCCAATTATAATAAATTTTAGATTTAGGAATTTCAAAGTTTGGAAATCCTCATGAAATTTCGCAAACTTTTGAAATTTTCTAGTTTCTGAAATTTTATAATAATTGTGAAAACTTTCCATCTTTGGAAACTTCCCAATTTTGGAAATTTTTCTATTTTAGAAATTTTCCAATTTTGGAAATATGTAAGTTTTCTTTGTACCAGAAACTTATAATTATTCTGAAAACCTATTATGAAATCTCACAATTTTGGGCACTTTCTTTCAAGAAAGTCTAGACAAATTTATAGACAATTAATTGACAATTAAATTTCAATTAGTTTTTAAATTGACAACAAAATTCTTTATTTTGGATTGAGCCTCGAGGAGCCGTCCAATTTAAAGTTAGTTGTTGTAATTTAATTTCCCAATTTTAAATGAAATTGTCATGTTTAATTTGGTTGCGCTTCCGAAGCGGACCAAATTAGATTTACGACAAATTACTTTTCTTTGGGTATCTGAGCCTCGGGGAGCCACCCTTAGAAAACGATTTGTTGTAATTAATTAAATCCATGAATAAAATATGATTTAAGAGGTGATGCTCTTACATATTGTTGTCTCCAAAATTAATTAGGAAATTGGTTTCCTATAGAGTTTTCTTAAATGAGATTTTCATGAAAATAATATGTGGTTGAATTAAGGACTCATGTCTCTTAATTTAATAAGATTTGATTTAGAGAAATCAAAGTCTTAAACATATTATTTTCGAAATTGATTATGACAATTTAGGAAATTGTTTCCCAAAACAATTCCTTCAATAAAGTATGAAATTAGAATTAGGAAATCCGGTTCCTAATTCAATTAATGAGACTTGATAAATTAAGTCACATACATACTTTATTAAGGAAATCGTTAGTCATGACATAATTCAATGTCATGAATGTGCTTAGAAAAGAAAGGATGAGACCCAAAACCCCTTACAAAATATTAAGGCCAACATCTTCCATTAATATGGTTAGAATCGGAGTTTTGTTTCTCGTTTGGGTTGATGGACACATCCATGCCCGGCTTGAACCTCAACATGTTCAAACCATGGAATTAGTTTATGAATAATATAGTTGGAGTCAGAGGTCAATCCTTAGTTTTGGTTGTTGGACACATCCAAGCCTGACTAAACGGTTGAATGAGCTCCAACCATATTAAAACTATTTCCTGATTAATGGGTCAGCCTTAAGCTTGGAGCATCGATTTGTTGTGCCACAGCCAAGGTCGATGTAAAAAGAGGTGCAGTTGGGTGCTATGTATAATGTTGCATACTTGTTAATGAGTTAACAACCCAATGATTTATGCAAACATTCAATTAGTTGATAGCATAAAGTGATAGTTACATATATGTGATATGTAATCGGTATAATTACCTACCTTCATAGCTAAGAAAAACTTGATGGTCACAGCCATGGTTGTTCTTATCTATGGTTGGATATCAACCTATTTGGAGATGCTCCTACGATCTCCCGAATTGATAAAAAGAGTTATTCAATTTAAAAAATAAATAGGATTTTATTTATGTATGCTGATACATTCTTTAATCATTCTTCTCACATAAGCTCAATTTGTATTTCTAGGATAATCACTCGATCATGTCTTCTCTAAATTTGCGTACCATTTTGGACACCAATAAACTAACTGGGCCAAACTTCATTGACTGGCTTCGAAACCTGAGGATAGTTCTCAAGGCAGAGAAGCTTGCTTATGTCCTTGAAGATCAACTTCCCAACCATCCTCCAGAGGGTGCAACTCCAGACCAGTTAATGGCCTATCAGAAACATGTGACCGATTCTGAACTTGCGAGTTGCATCATACTAGCCTCTATGGTACCTGAGCTGCAAAAGCAGCATGAGCATATGGATGCTTATACCATCATCTTCCATCTTAATGAGTTGTTTGAAGAGCAGGCGAGATCCGAAAGGTTCGAAGTCTCCAGACTCCTCTTCACCTCTAGGATGCAGGAAGGCACTTCTGCCTCACAATTTGTGTTAAAGATATTGGGGTACATTGAGCGACTGAACACACTCAGTTTTGCAATGGATCATGAACTAAGTATTGACTTAATTCTGCATTGTTTGCCCAAAAGTTATTCACAATTTGTGATGAACTATCGGATGAACAAGCTGGAGACTACCATTCCTGAGTTGCTCAACCTGCTGAAGACTGTAGAGCCTTCTGTAAAGCAAGATCAGAAGACAGCGCTGTTAGTTGATTCCTCGAAGAAGGGTTCTAAGAGGAAGGCCAAAGAACAGAATAAGGGAAAGAAGAAAAAGGCCAAAAAGACTGAAAAGAAACCAAAAGGCACTTGCCATCACTGTGGCAAGGAGGGTCACTGGCGAAGAAACTGCAAGGTTTATCTTGAGTCCTTGAAGAAGAAGGCATCCGATGCCCCATCCTCTTCAGGTATCTTCGTTATTGAATGTCACTCTATTTCCTCAAATACCTGGGTACTTGATACTGGGTGCAGCTCACATATATGTAATGACATACAGGGGCTAAGGAATAGAAGAAGACTCGTGAAGGGAGAAGCGGATTTGGGAGTTGGAAATGGAGCAAAGATTGCTGCTGTTGCCATCGGAACATATTTGCTAAAACTCCCGAATGGACGTGTCTTAGAATTGGATAATTGTTATTTCGTTCCTTCGATAATAAAGAACATTGTATCTATTTCATGTTTGAATGAAAAGGGTTATCATTTAACTTTTAGTAACAATTGTTGTTACATAACTTTAAATGACATTCTTTATGGGAATGGAACTTTGTGCAATGGTATCTACACGTTAGATTTATCCGGTGACGATTTCAATATCGAAGTTAGCAACAAACGTGCTCGAATAGATAATCGAATAGACTCCTACACATGGCATTGTCGTCTTGGCCATGTAAGTAAGAAACGCATGACCAAATTACACCGATGTGGAATTTTGGAATCATTTGAACCCGGTTCATTTGATACATGCGAATCATGCTTATAAGGCAAGATGGCCAAATTACCCTTTTTCGGAAAAGATAATCCAGTGGGAGAATTGCTTGGTCTAATACATACTGATGTATGTGGACCAATGTCAACTCTTGCATAAGGAGGCTATAGTTACTTCATCACCTTTATCGATGATCACTCACGATTCGGGTACGTGTTCTTAATGAAACACAAATCTGAAGCTTTTGAGAAATTCAAAGAGTTCAGAAATGAAGTAGACAAACAGCTTGGCAAAAGTATTAAGATACTTCGATCCGATCAGGGTGGTGAATACTTAAGTCAAGAGTTTCAAGATTATCTAAGGGACAATGGGATATTGTCCCAATGAACTCCTCCATAAACACCACAGCATAATGGTGTATCTGAGAGGCGCAACCGAACCTTGATGGACATGGTTAGGTCTATGATGAATCATGCAACTCTTCCAAAATCCTTTGGGGCTATGCACTTAAGACAGCGGTTTACTTGCTAAACAGAGTCCCGACCAAGGTAGTCTCTACTACTCCATATGAGACATGGAATAGTAAGAAACCTCACTTAACTCACCTTAAGATATGGGGTTGTCCTGCTTATGTGAAGCGGACTGTATCAGACAAATTGGATGCTAAGTCTGATTAATGTCTATTTATTGGATACCCTAAGGAAACAAAGGCTTACCAATTCTATCATCCCTTGGAACAAAAGGTGTTTGTTTCAAGGCATGCTGTATTTCTGGAAAAAGAGTTTCTTTTATAAGAAAACTGTGGGAGTGGCATTGAACTTGATGAAGTTCAAGAAACTCCAATAGACATTACAGAGACACCTAGTCTAAACCCACAACCAATAACTCATAATGATGAGCTATCAGTTGAACCTAAAACTACACCACCACTTCGTAGGTCTGATAAGACACGCAATATTCCAGTGAGATACGGATTTCTCATAAGTGAATCGAACGACGTGTTACTCATAAGCGATGACGAACCTATCAGTTATGAAGATATTCTGAAAAATTCAGAAAGGGACAAATGGCTTGAAGCCATGAAGTCGGAAATGGATTCCATGTACGAAAACCAAGTATGGGACATGGTTAACCCACCTGAAGGGATAAAGCCCATAGGGTGCAAGTGGTTTTCAAGAAAAACGACATGGAATGTTT
>JAGFNQ010001245.1:0-111676 GCA_024364735.1 Boesenbergia rotunda
TGCTGTTGTTCTGCTAACTGTCTCTGTAACTGAGCCACCACGTCTAAGAGATTTGGTGGGGGTACTGACTCTGTTGCCTCTTGCCCTCTAGGAGCTTGCTCCTCGTTTTGGGCCTTTCTAGGACGTTCTCAAATGTATAACTTAACACTTAATGGTAATGTTCCCAAACTTGCTTTAGGATATAACAAGACCTTGGTCTTGATTCTTATCTCATTTCTTAATCCTAGAACTCGTTCTAGGGCTTAGTAAGACCTTGGTCTTGCTCAAAACTTTTATCAAGCATCTTGCGTGCCATAATCCCAAAACTTACTTTTGGGCAAATCCAGTAAGTACTTAAGCATTTCTCTAATATCCATTCTAGGGATTAAACATGATTCCGTGATACTAAGGTATTAAACATACTTCCTTGTTCTATGCACATATGAGTAAGTACTTAAGCATTTCTCTGTACTGCAATTAAATAAAGGAGCAATAGAAAAACTGAAACTTAAAGCTTTCTTACTTGAAGACGGCAAGGTTGATGCTGATGTGTGTGTGATGCTGGAGAATGGGAACTGCTCTGATACCACCTGTAGCGACCCGCCTTCTCTACCTTCAGACGGATCGTTACTTTCCTCTACTTCTCAACTTTTGATACATGACTAATAGTAAAATGCGGAAATCTTTTTTTTTTAACTTTTAAATTCACCTAACAATCATATTCTAACTCAAGCAATCATACATATTAACATATCACACTTACCATCCCGAAAACTCGCAATTGGTACACTTGTTGCTTGCCTCGCCCAACTCAAACTGCAGGTATCAGTCGACTGATACTGCATCAGTCGACTGATAGGCCTGTGATCTGAATTACAGGTTTCGGCACTTGCTTCAAAGGTCCACCAATCATGTATTTTCGAGCCATATAATACTATGATGCCATTTCTATACTCTATGTCAGTTTCCTAAACAATTTAGCCAATCAAACGAATCCATAAACTTGAATTTAGGACTTTTATGGAAGAAAATAAACTAAACAAGTTTATATAAACTTTAACAATAGAGTTTGTACCAATCTTGACTCCTATGCATTCATAACGCCAAATACCTGTTCTACAACCTTGCTAATGCATTATGAAATGTGATTGCAACTTTTCTAAACATTTTTAAGCAATAAAAACTTGATTCAAAGGGAAATTGATACTATCTTGGCACAAACACCTTTTTCTCTAACAAAGTATCAATATCTCTAACTACTTACACTTCTACTCATCCAATGCAATCATAAGGATATGTATGCTAAATGAAATGACATGGAATCTTTACTCTAAGAAATTGAGCATGTAAAACTATCCAAAACTCAACTACTCTATAATCTCCATAAGCAAGAACTTGAAATTTGAATAAACTTAAACATTGCAATTCAAATAACTAAATTGTCTCGTCTCAAAGATCTCTCCATAATCAGCCACCACACACACTCTACTCAGCACCGCCTCGTCGTCTTCCTTCAGAATTGCTTGCCTTTACCTTTATCTGCAATAAGAGGAAATGCATCTATAAGCATAAAGCTTAGTAAGTACTATCTAGCTCACAAAATCTCGAAATGTGCAAACATGCTTTTAGGACAATATGAAATCATATGAGATACTAATATGCTTGAAAGAAAACTAAGAACATGTATAACTCAAAACATGCATACTCAAGCAATGATAAATCTCAATTTACTTTTCTTGGCTCAACTTGAAACTTTAGCTATTCTTTATCTTTTGAAAACTTTCTTAAAACTTTAGAAAACTTTGCTAAAGCATATACTTGAAAATAATAATTACTTGGATCCACTGAAGACGTAAGTACCATCTGATGCGCGTTCCCTAAAAGGTTGGGGTAGCGAGCCACCAATCCTAATAGAGCAGACCTTGGTCTACCAGGGCCAAGACCTTGGAATTGGACACCTGGATTTCTTTAACGACGCCCTTGGACGCCGGGTACTGGCCTTAGAAAATAAAATAGCTTTTCTTTCTTTTCTTTCTTATCTGTAAATGCCTTGGCATTTTCTGGAGCACCTTGCGTGCTAAAATCCCTAAGTCTTGACTTTTGGGGATTTTCTTAAGGCCTTGGCCTTTTCTTTTCTTATCTTTATCTTCTTTTCTTTTCTCATAACTTTCTTGGCCCTAAACTCACATAGGGTGCTTATCAAACATATACAAGCATATAAGAAACTAAGATCACATGCAAAAACTAAAGCAAAAAGGAAAAATTCTCTTTTAAAAACTTTTAAAGGAAATTCTCGCGGTAAAACCGCCTCTTACTGCAGGTGAGCAGTACTTACATTGATATCTTGGACTTACAACCAAGATTGACGTCTAGGACTCGAGAGAAACTTGAGATCTCGGAGAATTCTTCACGTCTACGCGTTCCTCTCGCCGCGGGGATCCCGAATATAGAATTATCTCTTGGAGAAGAGCCTTGACCGGCCCCCTAGAGCTTGGTGTAGTTTCGCCCAGAAAAGGAGGGGTCGGCGTGAGGGTTTGGAGAGGAGAGAAAATAAAACTTCTCTCTTTAATTACCTATTTATACTTATGGGGCGGATTAACCTAACTACACCTTAAATATAGGTCTCTCCATCCTTTTCTGTGCTTGATACCCTAGCCCAGCTGGTCGCGCGCGTTTCTGGTTCCGTGCTGGTCGCGGGTTCGATCCACCAGCTGCACTTAATTGTTTTTTCCAGGGCAAATCGACCTAACTACCCCTTAAATATAGGTCTCTCCTTTCTTTTTTGTGCTTGATACCCTAGCCCGGCTGGTTGCGCGCGCGGGCTGTTTCGTGGTGGTCGCGGGTTCAATCCACCGGCTGCCCTTAAACGTTTTTATTATTTTTCTTTTTTTTATTTTTCTTTTTCTAAAAACACCAAACGGACTCGGAAAATTCCATAAAAATACTCTAAAAATTCCTAAAAATATCTAGAATATTTCTAAACCATTTCTAAATAATTCTAAGAACTTTAAGAACTAAAAATGGAAATTTTGGGGCGTTACATTAGGTAGGTCTATCCTTAGATGATCTAAAATCTTCCCTATCCTTGGTTGTGGTAGACCTAGCATGAAAGGCTCTATATTTTTCTTTTGGTTTCTCATACCTCCTATTCTCATGATAAATAGCATTGAAATGATAATAATTATTTCTAGCATGCATATTATCATGATTTAAATAAGTATCATTACCTAATGGTACCTTAGTGTTATTCTTGGAGGCTCCCCCTTGACTTGAGCTCCTCCTTTTAACCTTGGTCAGATTCTTCCCCTTTGGACATTGATATTGATAATGTCCCTTTTCTTTGCATGAGAAGCACACAATGTGCTTCTTGTCCTTCTTTGCCACGGGGCCGACCTCCTTTGGCTTCTCTTTGGTCTTGGGTACCACTAGCACCTTCTTCTTGACCAATTTGGGACACTTACTCTTATAGTGTCCTCTTTCCCTACACTCAAAGCAAATAATATGATCTTTATTTTTACAAATTGAAATTTTTATACCTTTGCTTGTAGGGGTGTGGCATGACTCTTCACTTGATCCGGAAGTAGATACTTCTTCTTCTTCCGGAGTCAATGACCTTCGCTCCCCCTCAATCCTAGAGGTGGAGACTTCTTCTTTCTCCTCATTGACCTCGGATGATGATGTTGACGCTTTTCTTTGATCCGATGCCAATGGCACATCTTGCTCCTCTTCAACCCTTGAAGTGGAGGCTTCTTGAGCTTCATCTTCGGATGATGAGCACCTCTCAATTTCCGAATCTTCACTTGATGAATCTCCCTCTTCGGATTTGTCTTGATTTTGTAGAGTGGAGGGATCTTCATGAAGCTTTGCCAATTTGCTCCAAAGCTCTTTAGCATCTTGAAATTCTCCAATCTTGTCCAAGATGGTGCTTGGCAAAAGATTGACCAATAGCTTGATCACTTTGTAGTTGGCCTCGCATCTCTTGATTTGCTCCTCATTCCATTTGCTTTTCTTGAGGAGTTTTCCTTTTGAGCTTGTTGGAGCTTCAAAGCCCTCCATTAGAGCAAACCATTGCTCTATCTTCATCATGAAATAATTCTCAATCTTTGACCTCCAAAGATTGAAATTTTCTTTGTCGAATGATGGAGGTGCCCTTGTGTCATAGCCAAACTCCATCTTTGATGTTAAACCCTCTTGATGATGACTTCTTGAAATTAGGGTTTCTTCCAACTTCTTCTTCTTCCTCTAGCTCTTGCCCTCTTGGCGATGAGTCCAAAGAAGAGCAACCTCGCTCTGATACCACTTGTTGGGACCGATTGGCGAGCTAGAGGGGGGGTGATTAGCTTCGATTCGCTTGTAGAAGATGTCGCGGCGGAAGACTTCAAGGAATCGCTAACACAAGGATTTACTTGGTATCCACCCCGGTCGGGTGACTAATCCAAGGATCCACTCTCCTCACGCTCTCATGCACTATGAAAGTCTCCTTCTTGAGGTGGAGAAACCTCTTACAAGCTTACAACAAGATACAACAAGGATCTAAGCAAATACAAAAAGAAATCTTACAAGATTTATAATGAATAAACTCTCTTTGCTTTCCTTGCTATCTTCAAGCTTGCGATTGCCTCTAGAACCTTGGAAATGCAACAGCAATGTCCTCCAAGGCTTCCCTTGAAATGGCAATGAAGTTGGAGAAGAAGAGAGGAAGAGCTACGGCTTCAAACCTGCGCGAAAGTCCTTATATCCGACGCCTAGGGTTTGGTAATCGATTACCCAATCGATTACCACGTAGGATTTAGCCGTTCAACGGCTAGTTTTCGAACGGTAATTGATTAGCCAATCGATTACCCGTGCCCTGAATCGATTACCCAATCGATTTAGAGCTTCTCTGTTCTCTCGCGCAAACTCTGTGATCGATTACCCCAATCGATCAAGAGACACCTTAATCGATTACCCAATCGATTAAGGGAAGGCTGAATCGATTACCCAATCGATTCAGCCACCCTCTGTCCTCTCGCGCAAACTTCCTTAATCGATCCACTGATCGATTCACTCAATCGATTACCCAATCGATTGAGTCCAACCTAACTTGTTTTCACAAGTCTAGGATCCCCTACCAAGTGTCCGGTCAACCCCGTTGACCAACCTGGATTTCTACTGCCTAGCTCCCAGCTCGGACTTGACCTGGTTCCCAACCAGATTCGCCTAACCCTCGAGTTAGGTCTAGTCTCTCGGTAGACTTCCACCTTGCCAGCATGCAATCTCCCCGATCCATCTGGACTTCACCTAGTCCCACTAGGTCTTTTCCCTTGCCAACCTGCGATCTCCCCGATCCAGCTGGACTTCACCTAGTCCCACTAGGTGTGCCTAGTCCCACTAGGTCTTTTCTCATGCCAGCGTACGATCTCCCCGATCTACCTGGACTTCACCTAGTCCCACTAGGTGTGCCTAGTCCCACTAGGTCTTTTCCCGTCAAGCCTCCAGTCAACCTTGACTCACTTAACTTCCTACGATATTCAACCATAATCACATTCAAACATCATTGTCAAACATCGAAACATACGACCTCAAGCTCACCCGAGCTTAGTCAACCTAGGTCAACCCTGACCTAACCAAGATTGCACCAACAGTTGGCACGCTGCTCCGTCATGGATCGGTCTGGTGATCGATCCAGAAATGACTGATCGGTCTGGTGACCGATCAGGGAGCACACAGTGAGGTTGGGAACCTACTGTGCTGCTCCTGATCGATCTGGTGACCGATCAGGGAGTATGCGTTTCACCCACTGTATGGCTCCTGATCGGTCTGGTGACCGATCAGGGAGCACACAGTAAGGTTGAGTTCCCCTGCTGATCTGCTTCTGATCGGTCTGGTGACCGATCTGGCTCACTGTACAGATCGTTCTGGAGAACGATCCAGGTTCGCGGGTTCCTCACTAAGATCGATCAGGATGAAGCCTGATCGGTCTGGTCATGATCTGATCGGTCTGGTGACCGATCAGGAGACCCTCTGATCGGTCAGGTGACCGATCAGGAGGTTTGGACTGCGAAATTCAGAAATCGCCTGAAATAGGGGTGGATCGATCCGGTGATCTATCCACAACCTGGGATCGGTCTGGTGATCGATCCAGGAGAGTCCCAAAGAAATCGTGATTTCTGTTTGAGCGTTGGGGATCGATCAGGACTAAGTATGATCGGTCTGGACCCAGCCTGATTGGTCTGGTGACCGATCAGGAGACCCTCTGATCGGTCCGGTGACCGATCACTTTAATTCAAAATGCACTGTCAGATGCTCTGATCGCGTCTGAACGTATCCGATTCTCTGCGCTTAACATCTAATATATGATTCGCTGTGTGATATGCTGCTCTAACACTCTCATTAAGCTGCAGGTGACAGGGGAGGATTCAAACACTCAAGGAGAAGTCAATGGAGGCTTTCCTTGGAGCAGGTTTGTCCGTTTTCCATTCCAGGTTGCAACGGCTGGAGTTGCTGACTGGAGCTTGGCTGAGGGGAGCTCAGGAAGTCCAGGGAGGGCTCAGTGGTAGCTGGCGTTGGCAGGGAAGCAGCTGGAGGCTGCAGGAGATGCTGTCACTTGATGCTGAGTGGAGAAACAAAAAGGGCGGTAGAAGGCTTCGTTGAAGCAGAGTTCTAAGTGTTCATTCATTGAGTTCTTGCTGCGCCTTTGAGTTCTCCACGACTGGCTTGCACGTTCTGAAGTTTTCAACATCTTGAGCAAGCTACTGCATTCTGAGAAGCAACCATTCATTACTTGAGCGCTTGAAGGAGGGAGCAAGAAGCTCCGAGTCCAACAGCGAGAAGACACGAGGAGAATGCTCTTGCGTGAGATCGTCGCTGGGTGGAGCTCTGAGGGAGTTGGTTGTGTTCTTGTCTTTGCTAGCGCTGAGTAAGATCTTTCTCGTTGTTTCATTGTGCTTAAACATACATCTATGATTGAAACGCTGTGGAGAGGTTTCTCCACCGAGAAGGAGGTTGTCTTCTATCCGGTGTTAACCGGGGCTTGATCTGCCGACGATCAAGGGATCGCCCACCTTACGGGCACGCCAAGGAGTAGGGGCAAGTTATCCCCGAACCTTATAAACCCTCCTTGTTAGCGATCTTGCTAGTTGTGTTGTTTTGCTTTTAGCTTCTGTTTTTCTGCATACACTGTTCTTGCAACTTCCGCTGTGCTACTAACAACTCTGAGTGCAGAAATTCGATTAGTGTCTACGTCCGAGTGATTGGCTATATTCACCCCCCCCCCCCTCTCTAGCCATCCGGGTTCCAACAGAAAGGAGGAGTGCTATTTCAGATGATTACATAGTACTACTTCAAGAACATGAGGAAAATGATGGCATGGCGGAGGATGATCCAATCAACTTTCGTCAAGTCATGCAAGATTCAAATTCTCAAAAATGGATTGAGGCAATGAATGAAGAGTATAAATCAATGCAAGACAATAATATTTGGAAACTTGTCCTATTACCAGAAGGTGTGAAACCCATTGGTTGTAAATGGATTTTCAAAACTAAACAGGATTCAAACGGTAATGTGGAAAGATATAAAGCACGTCTTATAGCTAAGGTTATAATCAAAAATATGGAATTGACTATAAAGAGACTTTTTCTTCAGTTTCAACGAAAGACTCTTTTAGGACAATCATGGCACTTGTTGCACACTTTGATATGGAACTCCATCAGATGGATGTCAAGACAGCTTTTCTTAATGGAGACATTGAAGAAATAATTTATATGATGCAACCAGAATACTTTGTATCGGAAGATCCAAAGAGTATGGTTTGCAAACTTAAGAAGTCCATCTATGGGTTAAAGCAAGCTTCTCGTCAATGGTACCATAAATTTCATCAAATAATCATCTCATTTGGATTTGAGGTGAATGTGGTAGATGATTGTGTGTATCATAAGTTCAGTGGGAGCAAACATATTTTCCTGATTTTATAAGTTGATGACATTTTGCTTGCCACAAATTGTTGGAACGGTGCCGTCAATAGAGGGGGGTGAATATCGATCGTGAAAAACTCTCGCGGAAACTTCGTAAAATGTTCGATCTACTCAGAGCATTAGTGCAACGGAACAGTAAATAAAAAGCAAGACAGGGACACAGCGGGATTTATTTACTTGGTTCCCAACCCCCCAGGGTCAGTACGTCCAAGGCCTATGTACTCGGCGTGAGTTCACTATAGGTCTCCTTTCCGGAATTTCCGAAGGTGGAGAAAACCCGCCTTACAATGTACAATTACAAGCACAAGTACGGAAAAGTAAGTATGAAATAATAGACGCAAACCGAAGAAAACAAAGTTGAAGCTCGGCCGATCTGGACCTCCGAAGTGCCGCGCACTTCCTCCTGGAGCCTCCCGGTCGTAGAGGCTCGTCTTTAGAGCGTTGTCGTCGGTCAGAGTGATCAGAATGGTACTTCGCAGTTGTTTCTGAAGCAGAGGGGTCGAAGCCCCTTTTATAGCACTCCTGGGGGCGCCCTGGACGTCGGGGGCGCCCCGATAAACCCGGTCAAACCTTATCCCCGCGTCGACCTCGCCATAGCTGATAAAACCTTTGACCAGGGCGCCCCGGACCTCCCGGGCGCCCTCATGAAGGCTTATCTGTGTTTCGCACTCGAAATAGCACAAACAGCTTTGAACCCGGGCGCACTCCTTGACACTTATTCTGCTTACTTAATAAAAACTGCATTTTACTCTTGACTGGGGGCGCCCCCATCATCCCGGGCGCCCTCATCAAGCCTTTAAACCCAATACTGGGTTTTATGCCTTGCTCTGGGCGCCCCCAACAGTGGGGGCGCCCCCATCAGCCATTTTCCAGCAACTTGTCTGCTTTGTCTCCGGTTCTTGGTACCTGCAAGATACACAAACACAAAGCACATATACACACATTCTTAACCTTAAGGACTTGGTTCTGACTTCGGATTTGCATGAAACCCTAGGTCGAATCGGCACAAGTTCCCATCCCCGAGAACTCGCCCTTCACCTACTCCTTTCAGGAGACGGTTGCCACCCATTCCTTCGGGTGGACTTTTGTTTAGCTTCCGATACTTCCGGACCTCGAGACGCCCAAACCCTGACTTGTCTCTACTCCTGTCCTTAGTCATCGCTTAGCTAAGTTGCTCAGTCCCTTGGACCAAGACTTCATTCCCTAGCAGCCCTTCGCCAGGTGCCTAGCAGTCCTTTGCCAGGTCTTCATTCCCTAGCAGTCCTTCGCCAGGTGCCTAGCAGTCCTTCGCCAGGTCTTCATTCCCTAGCAGTCCTTCGCCAGGTGCCTAGCAGCCCTTCGCTAGGTCTTTGATGCCTAGCAGCCCTTCGCTAGGTGCCTAGCAGTCCTTCGCTAGGTCTTAGGGTTTCGATACCTAGCAGCCCTTCGCTAGGTGCCCAGCAGCCCTTCGCCAGGTCTTAGTGTTCCGATGCCTAGCAGCCCTTCGCCAGGTCTTAGTGTTCCGATGCCTAGCAGCCCTTCGCTAGGTGCCCAGCAACCCTTCGCCGGGTCTTAGGGTTTCGATGCCTAGGTTAACTAGGACTTTTCTTCTACTTAGATTACTTCTCCTTTGCTCCCCTTTGTCTGTTCATTGTATCACTGACTTAAGTGTATTGTCAAACATTAAAACACTTAAAGAGGAGCATCATTGATGCAACTTGCACCAACACAAATGATATAGGTATGTTAAACGATACCAAGAGATTTCTATCTAGATATTTTGAAATGAAAGATCTTGGTAATGTATCTTTTGTATTAGGAATCCAAATACACCGAGATCGTTCTCAAGGTAGTCTTGGATTATCACAAAAGAACTATATCGATAAAGTGCTTAAAAGATTTGGCATGCAAGATTGCAAACCAGGAAACACCCCAGTCGCTAAAGGAAATAAGTTTAGTCTTAAACAGTGCCCTAAAGGAAGCCTCAAGACTCAAGAAATGCAAAAGATTCCCTTTGCTTCGGCAGTAGGAAGTCTTATGTATGCTCAAGTTTGTACGCGCCCGGATATTGCGTACATTGTTGGAATGTTGGGCAGATATTTAAGCAACCTAGGAATGGATCATTGGAAAGCAGTAAAGAGGGTAATGAGATATTTAAAGAGAACTAGTGATTACATGCTCACATATAAGAGATCAGATACTCTTGAGATCGTGGGATATTCTGACTCTGATTTTGCTGGATGCCAAGATAGCATGAGATCCACTTCAGGCTATGTTTTTCTATTGGCTAGCGGAGCAATCTCTTGGAGAAGTGCCAAACAGGCATTGACAGCTTCTTCCACCATGGCAGCAGAGTTTATAGCATATTATGAGGTATCTAATCATGGAATATGACTGAAAAATTTTATCTCTGGGCTGCGCATTTTGGGAATGGTTGAAAAACCACTAAAGTTATTTTGTGACAATAGATCAGCTGTATTGTATTCCAACAACAATAGGAGCTCGACAAAATCGAAGCACATCGATATCAAGTTCCTTGTTGTGAAAGAAAGAGTACAAAGTGGACAGATTTTGATAGAACACATAGGTACAAACTCCATGATAGCAGATCCTTTGACGAAAGGTCTACCGCCCAATGTCTTTTATTAGCATATCACTCATATGGGTGTTATTCAGTTTGGTAAAATTTAGATTCAGTGGGAGTTTGTACTATATTTGTTTTCTATATATGTTTGGTTATGTCTCTGAAACTTATGTATTTAGAGATTTTCTGATCAGATATAAAGTTTAATGTTTACTTCATTCCACTTTGTATAACTTAAGTTAAAGTTTTGATCTCACTTTGGTTAAGGAGGACCAGTTGAAAATTGACATGAATAGATCACCTTGCATGTATTTTTCATGTCACAAATTCATAATTGATCTATGTCATTTGATTGTATTGATATATGTGACCATTGATGGTTTAGTTGTGAAAGATACAACAAAGACTGCATTGATCCTATGTCTATATAATTAATGGACGAGATTGTTAAGGAAGTCCTATGGTTATGATGACAAAAGGTTTTGAGCTCACTAAGGTTAACATATTTATAAGTTTACGCATATAGCCCAGTGGGAGATTGTTAGAATTTTAGGGTCATAATGTAATTATAAATGTTTAATGTCATCAATTAAATAAGTCAAAATTATTGTTATCTAAATTTTGGAATTATGTAATTTGACGTAAGAGCTTAATTGCTATGAATAAAATATTATGGATACCATGTGCTAATTCTAATTTGTTGAGGGGCCAAATTAGAAATATGCAACCTTTAGATTCTATAAATAGGGAGTTATGGTCCAGTTTGCAAATGATGCTTTGTTTTGTTCCCCATCGACAAAACTCTTCGGAAACCTAAGGAATTCTGTAAATTGAAGATCATCTCCGAGGATCGATTGCAAACTATGGATTCCGGTACGCTTCCGTAACTTTGGTTAAATTATCATACTTATTATTTCTTAAGAAGTAGAATAGATATTAAGATTGTTAATCAAGATCTCTCGACTTAAGATTTATTTTCTACAATTCATTCACCCTTCTATCCCGACTTTCAATTCAACTAATTCTAAAAATGAACATCTCGATCTCACAGTTCGGCCATCCCGACATTCAATTTAACTAATTCTAAAAATGAACATCTCAGCCTCACAGTTCGGGCATCAGTTGAATTCGGAAGTGCGAGCTAAGCGTTTAAATAGAAGATGACCCAATTTAATTGATACTAAAGTTAATATTTATTTATTTTTAATTATCAGAAATTGTAATTATCACTTAAACTAACTTATAAGTTTTTTATTTTAAAAATAATATATATAGATGTTATTTTAATTTTATTTTAACAAAAAAAATTTAACGATTACTATTTTTTTATCGGGTATCTAGTTTATGCAAACTGATTAATCTCGAAATGAATGATTTGATCTCATATTCCATCCAATAAGTAAAGACGTATTATAATTCCTTACATGACGATTCAACATCATTAATAATTCAACCGCTTGCACAAGTCATTGAGAGTGGGAAATGATGGTTCAAGTTCGGGTCATTGAGAGTGGGAAATGATGGTTCAAGTTCGGTGTTAATTATTTGATTCATCGTTTTTTTATTAAAATTGGAAAAATGATGTCCTAGGACTTGATCGAATTGGTCACCAATAGAATTATCACATCAAACAAGGGTTGATTCCTTACGAGGTTGGAAAAAATACCTTTTCACACGTTGATCAACTTAGTTTTCTAATTTACCTCTCCACATATAATTTTGAGATTAGTCGTGGTATGACTTTTGTAAAATTGAGAGGGGGAAATTGATCCTTCAATTAAATTAGTCATCCTATTTGGAAAGAAAATAATTGGAATTCTTTTAGAAATTGAAATTCAATTCCATCCTTTGATAGTAATTTTCAGGAAGGAATTGATAACACGTTGTTTGGAAACCTTTTAAGTAAGGAATTGGAATTCAATTTTCATCCGGAATTGATGAATTCCAATTCTCATGTTTGGAATGAATTGTAAAAACAGAATTGAATTTAATTCAATTGTTATATTTTTACGATTTTATCCTGCGAGAATGGAGCCAGAGCAACTTTGATTTGTCTTGTGAGAGGACGATTTGGTAATTTAATTTGTTCAAGTGAATTCCTTTCACAAATCAGAGGTGTTTATGTGTAATTTATTTTGAGAGGTTTGAAAGGAATTGGAATTCAATTCCTTCCTGAAAATTGCTACCAAAGGATATAATTGAATTACAATTTTCAAAGAAATTCTAATTCCTTCCTTTCCAAACAGGGTGTAAGGAATTGAATTTCAATTCCTTTCAAACCCCTCAAAACAAATCACACCTAAACATCTCTGATTTGTGAAAAGAATTCACTTGAACAAATTAAATTATCAAATCACCCCCTCACAAAATAAATCAAAGTTGCTTCGACTCCATCTTCACAGGATAAAATCGTAAAAGTATAACAATTAAATTCAATTCAATTCTGTTTTTATAATTCATTTTCAAAAATGAGAATTAAAATTCAATTTGGATTTCTTATTTAAAAAGTTTTCGAAGATGATGTCAGATAAGAATACTGAAATCTTTTTGCTGCAGAACAAGTTCGCAGAAACATGGAGAAACAAGGCGAATGTAAGGAAGCAGATGAAGCAGGAAGGAAAAGTGTGACCGTTCAATGACTCGAATTCAACTTCGAGGCATCTGATGACAACACACTTGTGCTTGGCACTTGCAAGAAGAATCAAGAATGGTTACTGTCTGATGATGAAACAGACAATGACACTCCCCTTCCTAAGAATAATATTTATGATTTTTTCCCCCACTGATTAGCACAGTAAGACATATCATGTAATAGATTTTAAAGTCAATATGAATAAAAGATTAATGTATTAAAATAAAATATTTTGTAATTTATTTATCTATTTTTAATTTTTTTTTAAAAGAGGAAAAAATAAAATTGTCACAATAAAGTTGATGTGGGGAGTAGAGCATGAATTCTATTCCATCGACATTCTTTTTTTTTATTATTATTATTATTATTTTCCTTCCTTTCTTTTTCTTCAATTCCTCCATCAACAAGGGAGAAGAAGAACAAGAGGACAATGAATTCCACCACTCCTCACCTTGCCCTGCTTTATGCTCTGTGCACATGAGCATCACTGACCACTTGTTGCCTGCAAGCTTCTCGTTTCAGCAACCCACTTCATAGTTGCTGATGACTCACCGATCCTAGATTTCATTGGACGCTTTGAGGTCCTGAAGATAGTGGGAAGGCATAGATCACTGGCCCAAAGATCTCTGCATCTTGTTCTTCGAGAGATCAAACCAGATTTCATTGCTGCTGCCAGTGTTCATGGCATTCAGTCTGCTTGCCAGTCATTGTTGCTTGTCGATCACTCGAACCGGATTGTTCATCCAGTGAAAAACTAGGAAATTTTTACCCATCAGCACCTGTTGAAAAAACTGCAAGAATCCTTTATTCACGGTCTACTGTCTTTGATGAGTAATAAACTTCCTCTGAGTTTTGAGACTCATCGAGTTGAATCATATAAGTTGAAATGGCACAAGAGCAGATTTGTTCTGAGTGCCACAAAATCAAGCTTGAAACATAAGATTGTGAGCAACACAACTGATAAACTAGACGATCATGGATCGCAAGCACGATGCAACGGATCAACGAGCGACACACATAGATACAACGATGTAGCACAGTGACTTAGATTGAGTTTGCAACATCAGAGAATGCAATCTTTAAAAATATATATAGAACTAGAATCCCCAATTAACTCCCTGAAAATGAGGCTATACAAGCTTTAAAAATTGATATATAGCCATACAATCTTCTACACAATGCTGTAAAATCAATTGACACCTATACAATCTTCTACCCAAAATTAATTGCCAATCTTCTATACAAGACAATAACATTAATTGTCAATCTTTACAATGTTATTGACTATCTCAACACTATCTTACAAAAGAGATTCAAATCAAAACTTAGAGATTGATAGCAACAGAAAAAATGTGGTCAAAGAATGAGTCACATGCCTTCCTTGTGAACTCTGTTGCTGATTTTGGCAACTAAGATAGCAGACCGCATGCACTTCCAAATGTTCATCAGAGCCAAAGATTAAGAGATCTTTAGTATTTGTCATAGAGATAGGAACTTGATCCTTTATAAACTGATTTGCATGAGATTCAGCAGACTTAAAAATGGCCATTGTTCTATGGCCAAACTTGGATAAGTTTTTTTCTCGTGCATTGAAGTCTGTACTCAAATGCGGGAGTTGCTAATAAACCTTCTTCTCCAGCTTACAAGTGACAAAACTCCTGACTCTTGAAAGGCAGAGTCGAGAATAATTGCAGAATTTTTCATCAAAACAACATCACACTATGGCAGGTTATTCATGGTACCAGAATCATTCTCTTTCCTTTTATGATTAGCAGCCATGGACATCTCAAGAATCAAGCCGGGTTTTTGCTCGGTCAGAGTCTCTGCTTGAAATGCACGTTAGGCTTGAGGCACACTTACACAATATAAAGCAGTCAGGCATGAAGGTTGGCTCAGCAGTAGCAGACCCAGAAGTGAAGTTATTTTTGCTTATTGCTCAACGTCATTTTCGATTGTTACCACTGTATATATCATCAGAAGTGAAATTAATGGAACAAATCAAATAATACTAATAATATTTTTTGCTATTCAATTTCAACATTCGATCAACCCACCTCCAGGAACCGGTGTAGGTTTTACAGGAGGAAGCATCTTTGACAGTGTCTTCTCGAATAAATATGTACCAGGAAAAACCAATATATTTGCAGATCTAATTTCTTTTTCTTGAGAACCATCAAGAGGCTTGAAGCCAAATACCTTACTCCATGCATCCTGTAGCTCGGGAATGCTGGATATAACCAGCTTTTCAACATTGAGTGAACAGAGAACCTGAGAATGAGATCAAATTCAAATCAAATAAACGAAGAACAGAAGCATAAAGCTGCTGAGAAGAAAGAAACCTAAACAAATATAGAGTAACGCCATTGGCAGCATTAGGTAGGCCACCAAAGTCCGGAAAGGGAAAAAATTAAGCTGGCAAAGTTGGCAGATGTTTAAAATTTATGCAAGCATAATTCAGATTTGCAGAAGCTTGAAACATCTTGAAAGCCTAACTCTAGATGCCACTTGGATTGTAAATATATAGAAAATAAGAGTTATCATCTCTACTTTTTCAAACAGATTTTAGGATGAAGGATGAAAGATGGGATGAAACTTGTGTTGCATCAATGTTGGAAAATTCTAGTTTGAATCTTTCAAGCTTTGTAGTTTTCAGCAAAATATGTACTGTAAGCATAAGTTACCACTCTAAATTGGTGAATAACGAACAGTGAATAGAATGAAAAGGCAAACTAACATACTGATTCAATTCCACCAAGAAGCCGGCGGCACATGCCTTGGCGTCTATACATGTTTCTTGTCCCAATAAAAGGCATTTCTGCCAGCCTGGTTCCATGGATCCTATCAGACAAGACGAAAGCAAAAGAAAATCAGAATCAAATGTAATAGGGTAGGTGATTTCTGCCCTCTTTTCACCTAAAAAGAAAAAAGCAAGAAAGCACATGGAGATTTACATGCTAAAATAGACCTACATTGAGTGATGGATTAAAGATAGAGATCAATATTTCAAACAATCCTTCTTATAAATATAGATTAAGTAGGACTTAGAAACAACATCAAGCATTATCTCTAGCTGTATGAGAGGCATGTTGAAACTATCAGGTACAAAAGAATTATACTCATCGGTGAATATACCATGGATCAGTTATCAACCAATATCTAAAGAACCAATCCATTCCGCATCTGTGCTTGCGCAAACTGAGGTTCCTAGTTTGAACCCCCAACCCTTTTATCTATGCACATCACCTGGGACCAACATGCACCTCTACCTACATTTCCACTACACAAAACCTGACTGAAAACCTATAAGGTTTAGGTGTGCCAGGATGTATACACAACCAGCCTCCTAATTCTCAATGAGAATTACTGTTCATATTTCTCATAAACAATTCAGGAATGTAACATGATTAACAATAATCAATCATCTACTTACGAAGTACAATCTATCAACCACAGGCACATTTGAGACAATAGCCTCTGCACATAAGTCATAAGATGATTGATCCCTGAGTTAACTTGTCATCAAGATAGCTTACAGTTAACAGGCAGCCAAGCAAGTACCTGATAGAGGCTACAGAGATAATCTCATCGCCACGCTCCAAAATTATTGTGAAGAAACTCTTAAAGTTCAGACGATTAAAATTTGATCTACAAAAGAAAAAAAAACATAGAAGAAACAAGATTGTTAGTAGATAGCTATTGCAGGATATAAGCATCAACAATATATTTCTTAGTTCTAGAAAGACATGGAAGAGAAATATTAGCAAACAGGTACCCATAGAATAAAAAAAAACCCTCAGCTATCTCCAACTACTAAAAAAGTGGGCACTGAAGAGGCAAATCCCTTATAGAAGTGAAGGGGCAGCAAAAAGTCAGATCAGTGAACAGGGGACAAGTGTTTTGAAAGCTAACTTTCCAATTTGCATTAGAGAAATGGAAAATCTATCAGCCAATTAGTAATCATGACAAATACAGAGCAATATCTAGGGGTATAAATGACACAAATCTTCATGAACAAATACAGTAAAAGTTCATTCATATTCCTCCAGCATAAACTTATGTTAGAGAAGAAAAAATAAGATAGAACATATTTTAAGCTCCAAGAGAAATGAATTTTGACTTGGTATTCTTGAACAAAATTCATGAACAGTTGTTGAACTGATTCAACGATAAGCTCGATTAGTGCTCATTAATCATCCTGTATGGAAAAATATTTTTAAAAACAATATTCTGAAATATCTACAACACACATAGATTTATCAAACATGTTAAGGAATGAGATATTGCTAACCTTGCACTAAAGTCAGTTAAGGATGAGATCCATGTTGTCTTTCCTAAATAATTGGGGCAAAAATATGGTTTGGTGATGGGATGACGATGATATATATACAAATTTATCAAACACATTAATTGGTAAGATGCAAATATGATCGCTCATCAATAATCTACTGAAAATCTTAATGAGAATGCCTATTTTCCATTCACAATTTCCACTGAAAGATAGGAAGAGGTGTCAAATGAGATGTATCAAACATTAAATTACTTAGAGAACCACTTCTAGATGAATTCAGATTTTGTTCTAAGAAAAAGTGTGAGAAATGCTTACCCACAATTATAGACAACATTATGAATGACGTTAAAACCACTTCTCTGGTCAACAATCGGCAGAAAGCACTCATCCATAATGGCTAGAGCAACAGCAATCTTCAAGTTGCATTCTGCCATTTGATGCAACTCCAACTTATATGTAGAAGCATCCTCGTCAAATCGCCTGATAATGCTCCATGAAAATCCTACTCCCAAGTCATTCTTGGTCCCAAGAATCTTCTGCAATCCTTCAAAAACCTGCAGTTAGAAAAGGCAGTGCTGGATCATTATTAGAACAGCTAGAGTATAAAACTAAAATCATGATAGCAATAAAATGGGGGATTAAGTTTTGTAATTCTCAAAAAAAAAAAAAAGAATTTTTATAATCTGCTTGGTCGTACATTCTGACAAATGTTCATGTGAAATATAATGATTCTGCATTAGGCAGATGCAACTTTGCATAAATCAATCACTACTACATCAATTTACATTGTGTTAGTAAAATATAAAATCTTAGCAAAATCTCATATGCCTTCAGTTCAGCATGCAAAAGCAAGCATGGGAACTAAATTTTTACCCATAAGCTAGTTAATTGTTGAGATAGAAGCTAGTATCAACCCCTTCTTGATTGTCAAGAAATTGTCAAGATTAAATAGGACAAAAGAAGAATGATTTATGCAGACATAAATTTGGACGGTCAGGCCTATTTCCTCTTAGAACTCCAGATTTTTTTTTTTTGAAGCACTAATACCTATATTGCAATTGAGCAATACAACATTAAGAAATTGTCATATTTTATCCTATATGGTAATGTAATTATATAGCAGGTTGATCTAAAAGATCCTTATATAATAGGTTGATCTAACATATCCTTCTCTAACACAGCACTGATTTACTTGAAAAACGAAAACTAAGTTTGACATCAAATAGAATATCACCCAATGGGTGAATAATCAGGTCTGTGGAAAAAAATATTTGCTAAGATTACATTATTGTTCATAAGCAAACATATATCATTCTGTTGCAACTTTACATAAAATGTCCTTCCTGAAGATTTGAGCCATTGCAACAATGACCATAAAAAAAATTCAAACAATGTAAATTTATCAGGCACGATATAGAAAAGATGGGCAAAACCCACCACTTTATACCTTTTTGCAACTTTGGGTACAAAAAGCACTGCTCAGGTTCAATGAAATGGGAGAATTCGATTCAAATTGAGCAACACAATCCCGATGATCTGCAAAATTCAAGGCGCCAAGCAGTAAGTTTCTTCACTCTTTGAACATTACTAAAGTTAAAATGTGAAAAACAAAATATAGAGTTTACTTATTCCATACATTTTGCCTCACACTGGTTGCATGAGAGTAATGAAGAATCAATTCCATTGGTTTTTTGAATAGCATCCACAGAAATTTCACCACAGTATCTGCAGCAGCACTTTGAACAGTGCCACATTCCATGAGGAAGCACCTACAAAAAAACACATTAAAAAATTGAGCCAGACAAGCATGTTGCGCCACCTACATGGCTACTACTACCAGTTCAAATATTGAAAGCTTATTTTATTTAACCCACCTCCAAACCCAAACAACTGGCATGGGATGTTGAAGGGCAATTATCACAACAGATCAAATCATCACCGCCACCACACATAGCACAAGTATCATCATTGGGTTGATCACTACTTACATCAATACTGTAAAATCCTTGATGGCCTGATTGTTCATGTTTTTCCCATGCTTCCAATTGACACTGCAAGATGGAGACTCTTCTATCTTCCAAATATATATATAGTGATGGCTGAAGAAGTCTGCTCCCAGCATGAAGCTCAAATTTAGATGCAGTAACAATTTTAGTACAACAGCTGCACTTAATGCCCTCTCTTGTTATCCAGCCTTTCAATTTTGTTTCATTTCTACTCTTGTTCATGTATTTTATTTTTTCATTTACTGACAGGATTCCAAGATCTATCATCCATGAGAAAACTGTCCTCTTCCATTTATATGGAACAAAACCATCGTCTTCAATTTCTGCATCCTGATTGCTGCCACGAGCTAATAGAGGACAAACTCTATGTTTGCTTTTTCCTATTTGGAAGTGATTATGAGCTCTGGAAGTAACTATTGTTTTTGTGTCTAAATCCAGAGAGCTGTTTGTGTTTATTCTTCCTGTTATTCCATCAGGCAACTCTGTAGTTTCCGTAATTCTAGGTTGCCTCCTGCTGTCAAACCTTTCCTCCAATTTTTTCTTTTGACCACTTTGGGCTTCTTCTAGCGCTTCCTTCCTTTTTCTCTTGTTAACAATATTTCTCTTCAGTACATTTAGGGAATCCATTGGTATATTATAGTCACTACCAAGAAATGCTTTAGACGGCCTTACAGGGCCGTCACTCTTCACGTTGCTTTCTCTATTCAGTTCTTCCTGATACGCAGCATAAGCCTTTGTGATTGACCAATAACTACCTCGTCCTTTCGGAGGTAAGTAAACAGAATCTACATACTTGCTGCCTTTCCTTGGCCTTAGATCTATCCTCCAACCGGCATTTATAAGTATTTCTTTTAACTGATCTTTCAGTTCCCTTTTATGAATTTTTGAATTGGAAAAATCCCTTAATTTAGTGTCAGTCTTATTGTTTTGCGTATTTGTTCTCTGTTTTCCTCTTTTTGGCGGTGAAATCTTCAACTCTCTCATTTGTTCACTGGATCTGCTTTCCAAAGTTATATCAGTGTTTGTCTCTCTCAATGTAGCTCCTGCGCATGATCTTTCAAGTGATCCTGTGTCTGCAGTAAGGGTTGTTGGATTCAGCATTTCATGAGTAGCAACCTCTGGAAACCCCAGAGTCTTTGATCTTTGCTTTTCAAGTCCGTCCGCTTTCTTATTGAGGAAGACCCTCAAAACACCACCTTTTCCCTGCACCCTGAGAACATCACTTTCGTGCCGAGAAATGTCAGTATGCAAATTATTGTCAACAGCAAGGATGTTGTCAACTTCTCCGATCCTCTCCCTTCTCATTTTCTTTGCAGAAAGTTGAGCAAGAGCTGGTTCTCTACTGCTCTTCCCCTCCGAATCCGACTCGATCGTTTCATCCGAATCCAGAACTTCACATGGCTTCACAACATGAGCCCTCAAAACATTATTCTTATTTTTCTCTACCCAAGCAACTCCATAACCGTCACCACAATGCATCCTCTCTCCTTTCTGCGCACCACGAGCCGCTCTCCAATGCTTAGCCAAACAATCATCCGAATTGCAATCACTCACGCCCAACCTCCTCTTCTCATCGACCTCCCTGCTTCCTTTCCTCTTCCTCATGCCTCCGCTCTCCTCCTCAAAAGACATCACAACAAAACCCTACTCCGCCCACGATCAAACCGACTCCAAATCCAATGCGAACCAATCGTGTCGGCGACGAGAAACCCCGAACAACGGCCAATCACTCCCTCCTCGATCAAAGATAATCTCCGGAACGATTCTGCACGCAAGACATCAACTTTAACACAAGCATAGAAAACACAAAATCGATCAAAAGGAGAAAAATCAATAATTAATTACCAACCAATCTGGCGAACCGCAACAAAGCGTTTGAGGAATCGAGGATGCGATCGGGATCTGGAGACGGTATCCACGATGAAGCGGCTGAAGAAGCCTTCGGGAAGACCAAGAGTTCGGTAGCGATCGATTAGGGATTTGTGACAAGATCTTAACTTTTCTCTCCGCCCTTCTCTCTCTCTCTCTTGCGTTCTGTTTCCTGGTTTCCCTCCAACTCCTCGCTGTGGATTTATTAGATTTTGAAATTTTCGTAATTGTAGTTACGAAATAGTTGCAGATGATTTTGAAGTACCTGACATTGCGTACCACCAAAGTATACCAGGCTGATGATTTAATAAGCTTGTGGGCCCCGAATTTACGAACGTACTGCTTCTGGCAGAAAACTGAAAAGCTGGGTGTTCTCACTCTGATCTTCACCTATATATGGATACCTGCAACGCTATTGGATTTTACTGTGGGGCCCAAATATAAGAAATGCTCGTTATAATAATCTGGATCTCTTCGATCATCTCGAGTGCCTCCGATTAAAAAGTAATTAGTTTAAGTAATTAAGCGACCATGCGACTTATTCTTAATAATCTGGATTTTGTCGATGATTAACATTAATCTAATTATTATTATTATACGAAGTATTATGAGTTAAAAATAAATAAGGGGAAAATAAACTGAAGATAATAAAAGGTAATTAAAAGACCACGAATTAAAGGCAAACACTATGGATATGGAAATAACTATATATGGACAAAATAAATTTAATTCTTGATCTGCAAATATAAAAAAAATATCATAGATAACTCCATTTTTTATCAAATATTAAAAAAAAATATTTTTATCTTGCTAAATTAGGATAACTTCATTTTTTATCTTATTGACTTTTTAAACTATAAATTGCTGAACGACGTATCAAAATCATCCAAACATAAAAATTATATAGATAAATTATAAAATTATAAAATTAAATTTTATTTTATCTCTCCCAATTGATGAGGATTTATAGCAATCGAAGAAATTTGATTTAAAAAAATTATTATTTTTAATATAACGTACGAAAATAATATTTATTAACTTAAATATAATTAGGAAAATTAAATAATATAAAATTTGATTTTATATCCTAAACTTTATAAGACTATCCATATTTTTGATAGTTGAACATAAAATTTTTAGAAAGATATTAAATCAAATTTTATATTTGATTAATTTTTTTAAACTATATTTGTATTTTTTAAATATCATTTTTATACATGAGAGTAATACCATTTTTAATACCAAACAAATTTTTTAATAATTATTATAATATTAAAATTTAAGTTGATGATCTATAACCGAATTGAGGTTTAAAAAACATGATTGGTTTGCTTCAAGTGCCCTTGTTAATTTATTTGAGGACTAATACATATAGATAAAATACAGAGTTACTAATCCGAATATTATAATTGACGCATTGAAAAGATGGACATATTAACTTTATCAAATTTTAATTTTCAGACTTCATGATAATAATACTCATATCTTAACTTTCTTGTGGGGATCGAATTTAGTATGATATTGCTGACAAAAGATAATTCATTCACCCTAGCACTCCCGTCAATCCGTCCCAGGATCAACATGAAGGAGATAAATCACGGGAACTACTAACCCGAATGTTGTAGTACGTGGAGAGGACAGACATATTAACTTTGTCAAATTTTGATCCCATGCTGAAACAGACACCAACTGATACACATGATTAGGGATGAAAACAGGTCAGGCTAGGTTTTTACCTTAATAGGTCAGGTTTGTATAATAATAAACTGGCTTAAGTATAACCTGTGGCCTGTTATAGAGTTTATTCTTGGCCTGAGCCTGGCCCGCCCTGCACCCTGTTTACAAAGCCTGTAATTTAATTCGGTTATCCAAAATACTTCTAATATATAAAATATAACAATTTAATTCAATTATCCAAAATACTAATATAACAAATTAGCTAAAGATACTTCTAATATATAAAATATGTATATTATAGCTAAAATAGATTTGTGGTATATTGACATGTATGTTGGTAGATAAAGTCATGCTCGGTAGAAGTCTAACGTTCAAATTTCTGTTTTGACAATATTATATAATATAATTTTAACAGACCCAGGCCAGTCAGGTTTCATAATCTTTATATTGAGCTTTTATTTTATTTTTAAACAGGCTAGCCCCTAATAGGTCGCCTGACTTATTTCCATCCCTATATTATACACATGGATAAAAATTAAATTGAATATATAATTTAATAATTTTAAATTTTATTTAGATAATTTTATCTGGTTATTTAAGTAATTTACTTTTGAATTAGTAATCTCGTATCATTACGGCTACCGGCCTACACCTGCTGCACTCAGCTATGGAAGGAGCTCTCCGACCACTTGATCTCCACCCTTGAGCGCGGGCTGGAGATGAAGTCCGAGGCACTCCGGTGCAAGCGCCAGGAACACGACGCCTCCACCGGCCGGACCCTCGGTGTCCTTCGCCGCCGCGAGCTCACCATTGATGCCTCGGTCGAAGTCGCCCTCTCCAAGCTCGACGCTGTGCAGGCGGTCCAGGTCGTCTCTTCTGCAGCAGAGGGCGACGAGCTTAATATGACCTCAAAGCTACGATATTTCTGCACTAAAATGGATTTCCTTGGGTTCTTCAATCTTGTGGTTGTGAAAAGGAAGGAGGTGGAGTTGATTCGATCAGAACTCCCAGTGGCCCTCAAGGACTGTATTGATCCGGCCAAATTCGTGATTGACGCGATATCTGGGGTCTTCCCTGTAGACAAAAGGCCAGTGAAGTCGCCTAATGATCTTGGTTGGGCCTGTGTGCTAGTATTGGAGTCGCTTGCGCCGATCCTGGCGGATCCTGAGCTAGGGCTGGCGAGGCCACTAGTGACTCGAACCATAAGGGAGCAAGCTCAGAACATGGCAAAGGAGTGGAAACAGAGTCTGGAGCTGCGCGGAGGAATTGAGAGCGTGAAGCCACCAGATGCACACACGTTTCTACAATTTGTGGTGACTTTCGGAATCATGGAGAAGGATGACAAGGAGTTGTACTACTATCGGAGGCTTGTTGTAACTTTTGCATGGCGAAGGCAAATGCCCAAGCTGGCTATTTCATTAGGGCTCGAGGATAACATCGAAGGTACGCATTTCTCTTTTTCATCCTTTTTGGCAAATTAGGTTCTGATCTAACCTAAATCTACTGTCCATTTCAATGGTTCAATGCCTTTTACTACAAGTTTGAAAATTTAAGATGATAAACGTTTAGGTGGTTGAAATGCCAGCTATATTTTCCATGTGATGAGCTCCACAGGGAGGCCAGATCCTCTGTCCCGGATCCGGCCTTTGTCCCTATGTCCCGCTCGCCGGCGAGCCGTCCTATAAACGATTGGATACCATCGGCGGCCTCCGACCGTCGTCCCGAATAAAAGTATACCCTCGGGGTACGGTGAACCCGTCGAGTATCGCCGTAATTGTGATGTTGCCGTATTCACCGTCGAATCCGACGAGATTGCAATGCGACGTTTCCGACTGATTCACCGTTCTCCGAGGATATCGTCTTATTCGGGACGACGGTCAAAAATTATTAGTGGTGTCTGATCATCGATCGGACGACTCTCTGACGATCGCCGACGAGCGGGACCCCGGGACAGGGGGCATATCCTGGGACAGAGGATCCAGCTCTCTCTACAGGAGTACTTGGACCCAAGTGGCATATTAGCAAACTCATTAGTGACACGATGAGAAGCACCGGAATTCGGAACCGCTAGTCATTAGAAACAATATTAGAACGCGGTGTACGGTGTTGCGGGGGTGGCAGAGGGAAAGCATTCCGTTGACGATGAGGTGGAATAAAATCCTTGCCAAACCTATAATATCACCAATCTGCTAAGTGGCTGGAATAGCCATAGCTTTGGCAAACTGGACAATGAGCATTATGATTCTAGCGGCGTTTACTGTTGGAGCAATCGGCCCTAAGATGGTCCGGTGTGACCATGGGTTTTGATGTTTGTGTAAAGGGTTTAAGTTAGGTTTACCCTTGTATTTGATATGCGTATGTTGAGTGTGCAGGTTGTACAGGTTACGCATATGGACTTGACTGGACGACCTCAGTATGGTGAAGGATGGCATGGAGGCCAGCTGGAGGCTGGCGTGCGCATCTGAGGGACCATGGAGTGCAGGTACGATGAGCTGATGGGCGCGGACTTCGAGGCGTACGTGAAGGGTGGCATGGAGGCAAGCTGGAGGTTTGCGTGCGCATCCGAGGGACGAGGGCCGATGATGAAGAGGGCGCGAAGGCAACAGTCGAGGCTGCGGAGGAGGAGTCAGTCGAGTCGTGAGGGTACGAGTGCAGTGTGATTGTACTCGGGAAAACCTAGGGTTTGAGTGCGGAGTGGAATGTACTCAGGATGGGTAACCTTAGGTGGGTGAGTAGACCAGTCGACTAGCCTGGGGGCAGTCGACTGATGGAACTCACAGAATGGTCTCAGCCTTGGGACCAGTCGACTGCGTGAGTTGGCTAAAATTCGAACGTTGGGGTGCAACGGTCGAATTTAGCTGGCACCAGTCGACTGCCCTGGGGGCAGTCGACTGGTAGCGAGAAATCAGCCCCGAGTCCTATTTAAAGAGGACGTCGTGGTGGCTGAGTTTCTTGACGAAACTTGTCTTGGTTAAGGGCAAGTTAGTAGTCTTCGTGTCCAGAGCTTTGTTTGGTGTTGTGGTGAGGTTTCTCCACCCACAAGGAGCGACACGTGATAGCCGGAGGTTATCCGGGGTTTGATCCGCCGAAGGATTGTTGGATTAGTCACCCGGCCGGGGTGGATACCAACTAAATCAGGTTGTTAGCGTTTGTTCTTTGTTGTTTGTTTTTATTATCTTGTATTTCCCCTGTGCAAACTAACAACGTAGGTTGAAAGAATCAAAGAAACGCTATTCACCCCCTCTAGCGTACGGGAATCGATCCTAACAATTGGTATCAGAGCGAAGGACCGCTCTTGATCGGACTAACCGCCGAGGGAGCACACGCTAGAGGAGAAGAAATAATGGAAGATAAGTTGGGGGACAACATCTACACCCCACCGCCCTACGACAATGAGGATTTCGACTATTGGCGGGCGAGGATGAAGAATTGGCTTAGCATGGAGTGGGAGTGCATGGTCATGCTAGAAGAGCCCTTCGAAGTTCCAAAGGACAAGCATGAAAAGAAGCTTCGTCCTAGATATTGGACTCAAGAGCAACAAGACTACTCTAGGGCAAACAAGAAGGTAATAGATGTATTAGTTGATGTTTTGCCTAACAATGTTTTGAGTATTGTAGGAAATTATAAAAATGCACACGAATTATGGACCAAGTTGGTGGAATATCACAAGAACCCTACACAAACTCAAGGAGTAGATGAACCCGAGGAAGTGAGCTCAATAGTTCAAGAGGAGGAAGAAGTGTCCATATCCTCAAGTGAAGAAGAGAGTGAGAGGTCATCCACCTCATCTAGAGAAGAGGAGGAGGTCACCATCTCAAGGATTGAGGGGGAGGAGAGACCCTCACCTACACATGATCAAGAGGAAGTCTCCACTTCATCCAAGGGTGAAGAGGAAGTCAACCAAGCCTCAACCTCCACCAAAGCAAGGAACAAAGATCACATTATATGCTTTGGTTGCAATGAAAAGGGGCACTACAAGGATAAGTGCCCAAAAGGTAAAAAGGAGGTACTCTCTAAACCCGGGTCCATTCGATTAAAATCTAACATGAATTGTAGGAATGGAGGAGCCCAAGAGAGAAAAATGAAGATTAGATGCTTCACATGTGGTGAGCTAGGGCACTATCACACCAAGTGCCCAAAGAAAGGTGAAATAAAGAAAATGGAGCATCTAAGAAGATGGGAAAAAGAAGAAAGAAGGAAGAGAAGAAGCTCACAACAAGGAAGGACTACAAGGGTAAGGGAGGTACCCTCTAACCCTAGTTTAAAAAGAAATTTGATTTCAAGTTCTTCTTTACATTTCAAAAATCATGTTAATTACCCACCCATGCATGCTAGAACTCATGAGAATTGTTTATTTGTGCATAGTCATGGATTTAAGTACAATGATAGGACTAAGGGTAACAAGGTAGATCATAACCCTAAGAAAAGCATGCATCATGATAGACCTAAGACTTGGGTACCTAAGGATCAAGGCATTGACCCCAAGAAGGGGAAACAAGTGCCTAAGAAAATGGGTAGTTCTAGGAATGTCCAAAGTGGGCATATGGACTACAAGGTTAAAGGTCTAGAGAGGGAAAATCAAGTCTTGAGGGCAAGGCTTGATACATTAGAAAAAGCCCTAGAAAGATTCACGGTTGGATCTAAGGGCTTAGACATGGTGTTGGGTAGCATCAAACCCAACTATGATAGATCGAGATTGGGGTACCGATCTAAGACCTCCAAGGGTAATGGAAAGAAGTATGTTGTGAAAACATACAATCTTAGTAAGGAGGGAAAGTCTAAGGATGGCAAGGGGATGCCATCCAAGGGTAAAAAGAGTGACCTAACCAAGGACAAGGTGTCCAAGGTTAAAAAGGTCAATCTTGTAGGCCAAGATTCACCGGTGGCACACCGGTGTGGCCTAGTGTGGATGGAGTCACCTAGGAAGGCGGCTAAGGCTAAGAGCTCAAAGGGGAGCTCTAAGAGTCTTTGGGGTCCATGGTAAATGGATCTCAAAAGTTTCTCCCTTAAGAAATTAGGTGAAATGTGCCAAAAAGGGTTGGAAGACTTGGGTAAGTCTTAATCCTAGGTTTTGGCACATTAAAAAAGGGATTTAGGAAGAAAAAGGTGAAAGAGGAGTTATAATTGACAAAATTGAGGTTTAATGGATAAATACCATGTAACTCAATGGTAGAAATGAACTATGATCAAGGATAAGAGGATACATTGAAGAGAAGTGAGAATTAGAACTTTTGGAGATGAGTTTCAATGATACACTTTAGGATAAGTTGAGTTTTGTGCCAATCTTGGGATTTGGAGTACATTTATTTGGAAACATATTTTTCCCAAGTAGTTATTGGCTTCACAAATCTCCCCACAAAATTTCATATTTTTTGGAGATTTATAGAATTTTTAGGGCATTTCTGAAAGTCGACTGAAAAACTGAAATTTCAGGTATCAGTCGACTGCCCCATGGGCAGTCGACTGGTCTCGAGCCCAGAAACATTCTGTGAGCTTTGGGAGTCGACTGCCCCAGGGGCAGTCGACTGGTCCGTAGGCTGAAATTGAAAATGAGAATGTTGGCTAATCAGAAATTGCAAACTTGGTTATGGGATATGGTTTAGGATTAAAATTCTTGGTTATGATTTCACATTCCTTGAATAAAGTGTTATCCCATGATTTGATAAGAATTTATTGGATTTTATGGAAATCAAGAAGGATTGATAAGGTTCCCTAGGTATCTAAGATTTAGAGGTTAAACAGGGAACATTGAGGGCAATTCCATGTGTCGAATTATGATGGGAAGATTTGACAAACACATGGAATTAGAAACGAATTTGAAAGTTGATACTTAATGCAAAATCCTTAAGAAACTTAGATGTGTACCAAAAGTCAAGCACACTTGATATTTCCATGATATCATATCTTTCTTGGATAGAGTATATCCTAGCAAATGTGCTTGCAAATCTTTTAGAGTTTTAGACTTTTGTTGAGTTCTTTTTGGCACTTAGGGAAAGATTGCCTCGGGCAATGCTATAAGAGTGTCAAAGGGGGAAGAACTCGGGTGTTGGGTTGTGTATGACTCAACGTGGTGTCTAGGAGGTTGAGTTGGGTAGAACTTAGCCTAGGAAAAATGAAAATTGGGAGAAGGCATGGGTAAAGGGGGAGGTTGTCTCCTAGTAGCCTTGATTTTCATTTTGAAATTTCTGGGTTTTGTGTCAAACTTGGGAATGGTGATAGATACATGAGTAGATGTATTTTTTCCAAGTGGGTATAGGCTTCACAAAGTTGTCCACGAAGTTTGGAAATTTTTGAAAATTTGTGGAATTTCTGGCGCGTTTCTGAAATTCGGCCAGAAAATCAGATTTTAGGCATATCAGTCGACTGACACTGTTGCCAGTCGACTGCCAGAGGCTGATTTGTGTATCAGCAGCTGGTTTGGAGTCCAAATGACAAGGAACCAGTGTATGGGGGTCTAGTGCACTGTGTTTAGGATCATTGGGGATTAAAAGAACCAATAATTGGATAATTATTGGGGTCTTTTTGATGTATGGCAAAGGGGGAGAAGTTTGGGTTTAAGTTGGGAAACCAAACTTACCTTTGCAAGAAACCCTAGGTTTAGGGGGAGTTAAGATTAAGGGGGAGCATGTTTGCTCCCTTCTTGGCGTAAGGGGAACCTTGGAGAGGTTCTTAAAAAGCCTTTGTAAGTCCAATATAGGGGGAGCTTGGGAGAAGCTTTAAAAAGCCCGGTTTATGTGGAAAAATCCTAGCTTCGAGGGCTAGGTGGGAAAATTCCTAACTTGGAGGGTTAGGTGTGGAAAAATCCTAACTTGGAGGGTTAGGTGGTGAAATTCCTAGCTTGGAGGGCTTGGTGTAAAATTCCTAACTTGGAGGGTTAGGTGTAGGATGCCTTGGGATAGGATCCATACTTGCATTGCATATGCATTTATTTTTGCATGGTATATGCATTACTTTTGCTATTTGACAACTATCTTGCTTTCCCTAACTTAAACGTATTGCCAAACATCAAAAAGGGGGAGATTGTTGGAGCAATCGGCCCTAAGATGGTCCGGTGTGACCATGGGTTTTGATGTTTGTGCAAAGGGTTTAAGTTAGGTTTACCCTTGTATTTGATATGCGTATGTTGAGTGTGCAGGTTGTACAGGTTACGCATATGGACTTGACTGGACGACCTCAGTATGGTGAAGGATGGCATGGAGGCCAGCTGGAGGCTGGCGTGCGCATCTGAGGGACCATGGAGTGCAGGGACGATGAGCTGATGGGCGCGGACTTCGAGGCGTACGTGAAGGGTGGCATGGAGGCAAGCTGGAGGTTTGCGTGCGCATCCGAGGGACGAGGGCCGATGATGAAGAGGGCGCGAAGGCAACAGTCGAGGCTGCGGAGGAGGAGTCAGTCGAGTCGTGAGGGTACGAGTGCAGTGTGATTGTACTCGGGAAAACCTAGGGTTTGAGTGCGGAGTGGAATGTACTCAGGATGGGTAACCTTAGGTGGGTGAGTAGACCAGTCGACTGGCCTGGGGGCAGTCGACTGATGGAACTCACAGAATGGTCTCAGCCTTGGGACCAGTCGACTGCCCTGGGGGCAGTCGACTGGTAGGTGGCTGGTGAGTTGGCTAAAATTCGAACGTTGGGGTGCAACGGTCGAATTTAGCTGGCACCAGTCGACTGCCCTGGGGGCAGTCGACTGGTAGCGAGAAATCAGCCCCGAGTCCTATTTAAAGAGGACGTCGTGGTGGCTGAGTTTCTTGACGAAACTTGTCTTGGTTAAGGACAAGTTAGTAGTCTTCGTGTCCAGAGCTTTGTTTGGTGTTGTGGTGAGGTTTCTCCACCCACAAGGAGCGACACGTGATAGCCGGAGGTTATCCGGGGTTTGATCCGCCGAAGGATTGTTGGATTAGTCACCCGGCCGGGGTGGATACCAACTAAATCAGGTTGTTAGCGTTTGTTCTTTGTTGTTTGCTTTTATTATCTTGTATTTCCGCTGTGCAAACTAACAACGTAGGTTGAAAGAATCAAAGAAACGCTATTCACCCCCTCTAGCGTACGGGAATCGATCCTAACATTTACCACCACAAGAAGAACGACCATGACCACAACCACGAGATGATGAGCCGTGTTGCTGAGAGCCACGCAATGAGCCACGTCCCTTGGGCTGAGAAAGTTGAGTGACATTAGTAGTGGGCAGAACAAGGTTTAAAATTTCGACCGTATCGAAGTTTAGATCTCATGTCGGAACGATACGGTTTCGGTATCGTGTCGTGCCGACACGGTTTTGGTTTTTTTATTTATATATAATAATTATTAGATAAATATGATTATTATCTATAATTTAAAAATAAATTATATATTAATTTTATATAAGTTCTCGATGTTAGGATAATTCTATAGTTCTCTAATGTCCAGATTAAATAATCATAATTATATAAATCAATACAAAGATGTTATTTTATATATAATAATCATATAAATTAATTATTTATTCATTTAATTAATTATTGAATTAAATAATATATAGTTAAAATAATAAAAATAACAGAATATTAATTAATTATTAAAACAGTAAAAATATTATACTTAAGAATATAAATCTGATTTATTAGAATTATTTAAAATTATTTTAGATTTTATAAAAATATATATATATTTTTTAAAATTTTAAAATTTTGTTTAGAATTTTTAAATAAAATTTAAAGCTGTAAAATGAATATAGAATATTAATTAATAATTTTTGGATTTATGAAATGAATTGTTTAAATTAATTAAATAAAAAGATATTGAAATCATAGGTGGCGAACCGCCCGCAACGTTGTAGGCGGCGGAGGCGCCCCACGAAGTCTCTGGCGCCTGCGGAAACTTCTGACGACGCCTCCGACACCGTCGGAAGCCTCCCGCGACCGTGAGGTTGCAGGCACCGACGGTGCCCCGCGAGGCCTCTGTCGCCTGCGGAAGCTTCCAGCGCTGCCGGAAGCCTCCGGCGACGCCTCTGGTGGCGCCAGAAGCCTCCGACGTTGCCTCCAGGACGCCAAAATCGCGTGCCTCCCACGAGCCGATTTCGCTCCGCTAGCGGAATGGTAAAAAACGCCCGGAACGATATTACAATCCATGGGGCAGAGTAGTGGTATGTGGGGAAGGGCCATCCATATTAGCAGAGTAAGATTCAATCCTCCCTTTATGAGAGATTTAAAGAGCACAAACGTTTTATTGATATTTCTAAAGCATGAACTACAGAAACAAATTTTGTAAATCTAAACACTTACAGTGATCTGCACTTGGAGAAGAAACCGGAAGACTTTGTCATCCGAAGAACGATCACGAACGAATCGAAAAACTCTTCATAAGTTCACAAACCAATCCCTCTTCTGTAATTAGACGAACCAATCTTGAATCTTCTTCTCAATAACCCCTTCTTCGTCATGTGCACTCGGACGAACCTTGCACAACAACCTTATACACACGAGACGAACCCTTTCTCTTTGACCTCGCACATATCTCGCACATAGCTTGTCTCGCACGATCTCCATTGGCTTGGACGCGCACACATAGCTTGTCCTTTCACTTGTTGTTCCCTCCCCTTTGCCTTGGAAGCAATATATATAGGGGGTAGAAGGTCTCTTCATATTCCTCCATTAATGGAGGAATATGAATGAGTTGGAAGATGAAGACGAAGGGGTGCCTCTTCATCTTCCTATAACTCCAACATCATCCACTCGTCCAAGTCAATTCATATAAGTCATCTAGTCACAAATGATAGATCGAAGACGGTTTCTAGAGGGGGGATGAATAGCAATTTTTCGACCTCCTTTCTTCCTACACGATTAGTTGCACAGCGGAATATACAATAAAACAATTAAACAAATACTAACCAATGCTAACACGGAAGATTTACTTGGTATCCACCCCGGACGGGTAACTAATCCAAGAATCCGTCGGTGAATCACGCCCCGGATAACCTCCGGCTAACTCTGTCGCTCCTTGTGGGTGGAGAAACCTCACCACAACACTTCGGACGCTATCTGAGTACAAAAGACTACTAACTCACTTTACCCAAGCGAGTTTCGTCGAGAATCTCAGTCACCACGAAGTCCTCTTTAAATAGGAATCGGGCTGAAACCCTCGCTACAAGTCGACTACCCCCAGGGCAGTCGACTGGTGCCACTGAAGTTCGACCGTTGCACCCCAACGTTCGAATTCTCAGCCAACTCACCAGCCACCTACCAGTCGACTGCCTCCAGAGCAGTCGACTGGTCCCAGGCTGAGACCCTTCTGTGAGTTTTATCAGTCGACTGCCCTCAGGCCAGTCGACTGGTCTACTCACATACCTAAGGTTACCCTTCCCGAGTGCATTCCACTCCGCACTCGAACCCTAGGATTTCCCAAGTATAATCACACAGCACTCGTACCCTCACGACTCGACTGACTCCTCCACAGCAGCCTCGACTGTTGCCTTCGCGCCCTCTTCATCTTCGGCACCCGTCCCTCGGATTCACGCAAGCCTCCAGCTTGTCTCCATGCCATCTTTCACGCATGCCTCGAAGTCCGCGCCCCTTAGCTCATCGTCCCTGCTCTCCAAGGTCCCTCGGGTGCACACAAGCCTCCAGCTTGTCTCCATGCCACCCTTCACCGTATCGAGGCCGTCCAGTCAAGTCCATGTGTGTAACCTGTACAACCTGCACACTTAACATACACATATAAGAACACAAGGGTAAACCTAACTTAAACTCTTTGCCTAAACATCAAAACACTTGGTCACTCCGAACCACATATTGCCTCAACAATCTCTCCCTTTTTGTTGTTTGACAATACGTTTAAGATAGGGAAGCAAGATAGTAGTCAAATAGCAAAATAATGCATATGCAATGCAAAAATGGATCCTATCCCAAGACATCCTACATCTAACTCACCAAGTTAAGACATTTTTGAAACGGGCTTTTTAAAACCTATCACAAGACTCCCCACACCTAACTCTCCAAGTTAGGACTTTTCAACACCTAACCCTCCTAGTTAGGTTTTTTCACACACCTAACCATCCAAGTTAGGATTTTTCACCAAAATCGGGCATTTAAAAGCTTCTCCCAAGCTCCCCTTACATTGGACTTACAAAGGCTTTTTAAGAATCTCTCTAAGGTTCCCCTTACGCCAAGAATGGAGCAATCATGCTCTCCCTTAATCTTAGCTCCCCCTAAACCCAAGTTTTCTAGCAAAGGAGTGTTTGATTTCCCAACTTAAACTCAACACTTCTCCCCCTTTGCCTAACATCAAAAAGAACCAACAATATCTCAATTATTGGTTCTTTTAATCCCTAATGATCATAAACAACGTGTACTAGCCCCCCATACACTTGTTTTACATCATTTGGACACATACCCAACTGCTGAAACTTAATTCAGCCTTTACTAGTCGACTGCCCCAAATGGCAGTCGACTGATACTCTGAAACACAGAATTTCAGCCTTTCTGACGAAATTCAAAAATGCGTCAGAAATTTCACAAATCTCCAAAAATTCTCAAATTTTGTGGAGACATTTGTGGTACCCATACCTACTTGGGAAAAATACATTCCAAAATATATCTATCACCATTCTCAAGTTTGACACACAACCCAAAACTAGCTAAAAACTTCAATCAAACCTTGACCAAAAGTCCTAGTTTTGGTTTCCTCTTGATGTCTTTGCCCATGTCAACCCACAATGCGTCCCTAGCATTGATTTACATGACAATTACACACCAAAAAACAATTTTCATGCAATATGTGTAACGCCCGCTTTTTTTTTCATAAAGTGGCGTTACGTTAACATACTTGGGCATGTAGACATCATAAGGCAGCGGAATAACTTTAAGACTTACACATACATGCCCTACTACCATTCTTAACATAATGACATGAGAACTTGACATATTAACTTTGTACTTAGCATCATATCATACTTAACATCATGTCATAGAGTTTCATAAGTCACCATTCAAACCCATAAGTAGTAAAGATAGAGTTCTAGCATAAACGAGTAAACATATTGTTTTCTTGGCCAAGTCACTACCACACACATGCATTCTTGCCCTCCTGCTGCTTCCTTACAGTCCCCTTGCGTGATCTGCGGTATAAGGAAATAAGACTATAAGCACACAGGCTTAGTAAGACTCTTTCCTACTCACTAAAATCATTCATCACTTAATCATAAACACATGAAACATAAACATAACTTGAACATAACTATGAATAAACTTACATAGCATGATACATGACATAACCTGAACATAATTCAACTTAGCATAGCCTAATACATGACATAGACATAAACATAAGGAAACATTCTTAACATGCATGGAACATGACATAAGCATAAACATAAAGAAGCGTTCTTAACATGCATGATACATGGCATAAACATAAACATAAAGAAGCATTCTTAACATGCATGATACATGACATAAACATAAACATAAAGAAGCATTCTTAACATGCATGATACATGGCATAAACATAAACATAAAGCATTCCTAACATGCATGATACATGACATAAACATAAACATAAAGCATGAACTAACCTGTATGGCATAAACATAAGCCTACTTTCCATCATGTCATAGGGCATCTTCTTAACATAATCATGAGCATAAATCGTTTACTATCATACTTATTTCTTGACATGGACATAAGTATAATACATGAATAGCATGGCATAATGCAATACATGAATGCATGAGTCTAATGCATATACATAGGGATGCTTAACTTTTTTAAAACATACTTTTAAATACTTAAACATCATCATATCATCATTGGGGGTCCCCGGCTTGTACCACATACATACATCATAAGCGCGCATCCCTAAGTAGATACGAGGTAGCGAGCCCCGACCTACTAGGGTAAGGACAACATAGTCGGTAGTCCCAGAACCGGGGCGTTCTTAAGGTGCCCATCCCTTGGACCCATACTTCGGTCCGGTACAAGCCCATTCATAAAGTAAAATACTTTACATGCTTCATCATTCATAAGACATGACATACATCTTCATTCATAAAACATGGCATGCATCTTCATTCATAACATGACATGCATCTTCATTCATAAACATAGCATGTGTAACGACCCGGCCCGTCTACCGGCCCATTTACCGGTCTCACGACCGTCGTACCATCGTACCGTCAACTATCAACCGTGTCGTCATTCATAACATGGCATGCATCTTTATTCATAAAACATAGCATGCACTTTCATTCATAAACATAACATGCATCATCATTATAGTCATAACATGCATCTTTATTCATAAAACATAGCCTACTTACGTAACCATCATTCTTATTCCTAGTATTTGCATAATCATGGCATATAAGATAAGCATTGCATTACATTCATTGAACATGGCATGCTTGCATAGACATTTATCCTAATCCATAGAACTTGCATGATCATGATGCATAAGGTAAACATTGCATTTCATACATAAGCATGGGATCTATCTCAAGCATGCATAGGTAGGACTTCCATAAACATACCACCTACCATTCAAGTACATGGCATAGGACATAAGACATTCATAATTAAACCCTATTAAGCATGACATCCAATCATAAACATACAAACATAAAACATGGTGCTTAAGGTTAGGGTTATAGGTAACTTAAGTTCTACCACATGCTTGAACCTTGATACATACATATACATACTTCATGGTAAAGCATAAATCATCATTCTTCAAACCCTAACCCCATCCAAACCCTACATTCCTTTGCTTGGCCGAAACCTATAGGGATGGGTTCCATCATTCAATTAACATGTAAAATAGCATAAGGTAAAGAACCAACCATACTTTACTTATAAGACCATGGGAGGTCATTAGGGCTCATAATTAGGGTTGTCCCTAACCTTTAGCCCTCTTTCCTTGTGCTGGCTGAAACCCTACAAGGCCATGGGTACATGGAAAAATTTCATGAAAACCCCAATCAAACATTAACACCAAACATACTCTACCATAAAGCCATTGGGACCCCCTTGCTTGAGGGAATCCCTAACTTTTTGCCCTAGATCCAACTTGGCCGAAACTTGTGGGGATCACAAAGCCTTGTAAAAGTTCACATAAGTCCCCCTCAATCTCCCTTATATCATGATAATACACAAAACACATGCTTGAGGGTTTAGATTCATCCCTACACATGGATTCATGAGATGGCCGAAACCCTAGGGGATCCTAGGGTACCCCAAAAATTCCCAAAAATTATATTTAATCTCTAAACATCATGAGGACACATTAGAAAACATAATAGAGATTTTTAACATCATCATGGACTCAAAAACTCTAGTGGCCGAAACCTATGTGGGGTTCATGCCTTCTTTTCTTTTTTTCCAACATAAAATCTCAAACAACTTCATATTATGCTAAAATCCAAAAGGAACTATTATACCACAGGTGAGGGAGTCTTACCTTGGTTGATCTTGATTTTTCACCTTGATTATAGAGAATCAAAAGAACTCTTTAGACCCTAAGTCACCTCTAGCCCTTGTAGTCTTGGGAAACCTCTAGATCTTGGAGATGAGACCTTCTTGTGGAGTTTTTCCAAGGGAAAACCTCCCTTATGGTGTTCGGCTAGAATGAGGAAGGAGGAGGAGAGAAAATGTAATTGATGGAAGGAAGAAGGTAACTCCCAAACCCCCCTCTTTATAACCCATTAAGGAGGTAAATGAAGAGTCTCTTCATGACCCTTCATCTTCTTCTAAGCCTTAACCAATATCCATTTCATTTTCTCCTAGCACTCCCTTGCTAGGTGAATTGGTTAAAGCATACATGGTTGTACAAGAGGTACAAGGTTCAATCCTTGGTCTATGCACATTATTTTCCATTTTATTTTTATTTTATTTTTCTTAATATTCGAAAATCCCCTAAAAATCCCCCCATAATTATGTTAATATTTCCCATTAAAATCCCTTTATATTTCTATAAATTTTACCTAAAATTCACCAATAATCATGGTACTAGAAAGCCCATATAAGGCCCATTAGTGCCCATTTCCTCAATTTAATTGGAAAAGGTATGGATTTCTAGGCTAAAATTCGTGTCAATACTTCTAGGTCCCTCGGAAAATTATTTAGACATGCTTAATATTTTAAAGAAATATTAAGAAAATTTTCCAGGTCGTTACAATATGACCCCAATGTCATATTTCCATGCATGAAACTCAAAAACACAGTGTCAAAACCCAAGAATTGAGACTCAAGTCCGTCTCCAATTCTTTTGGCACATCCTATGGCCCACCTAGACCTCTAGGAGGAACCCTCCTAAGATCCATTCACCATATATCTCAAAGGCTTCTAGAGCTCCCCTTTGAGCTCTTAGCCCTAGCCACCTCCCTAGGTGACTCAACAAACACTAGACCACACTGGCGTTCCCCCGGTGATTCTTGGCCTACAAACTCAACCCTCTTAACCTTAGACATCTTGTCCTTGGTTAAGTCATTTCTTTTTCCTTTAAATGGCACCCCCTTACCATTCTTGGACTCCCCCTTCTTGCCATAATCATATGCTACTCTAGCATATTTCTTGCCCTTGGCATGGGAGACTTTAGATCGGTATCCCAACCCCGATCTATCATTGGTGCGGTTTAAGCCACCCAACACTATATCTAAACCCTTGGATCCAATAGTGAATCTCTCTAGGGTTTTCTCTAACGTGTCAAGCTTTTCCCTTAAAGTTTGATTTTCCCTTTCTAGGTTTCTAAACCTAGAATCCACATGTTCACTTTGGACATTCCTAGACCTACCCACCTTTCTAGGCACATTTCTCCCCTTCTTGGGATTTTTGCTTTGATCCTTAGGTCTAGAGGTCTTGAATTTTTTATAATGAATGTTCTTCCTAGGGTTTTGATCTACTTTGTTAACCCTACTTCTATCATGATACTTAAATCCATGATTGTGCACAAGTAGACAATTCTCATTAATTCTAGCATGCATGGATGAATGATTAACATGATTTTTAATATGCAAGGAGGAACTTGAAATTGAATTACTTTTTAACCTAAGGTTAGGAAGTACCTCCCTTACCCTTGTAGTCCCTCCTTATTGTGAACTTCTTCTCTTCCTTCTTTCCTCCTTCTCCCATCTTCTTAGATGCTCCATTTTCTTGATTTCACTTTTCTTTGAGCACTTGGTGTGGTAGTGACCCAATTCTCCACATGTGAAGCATCTAATCTTCATCTTCCTCTCTTGGGCTTCTCCATTCCTACAATTCATGTTAGACTTAAATCGAATGGACCCGGGTTTAGAGAGTACCTCCTTTTTCTTACCTAGAGGGCACTTATTCTTGTAGTGCCCCTTTTTGTTGCAACCAAAGCATATGATATGTTCTTTTCATTTGGCTTGGGTGGAGGTTGGAACTTCTTCTTCAACCTTGGATGAGGTGGATGCTTCCTCTTGATCCGGTATAGTTGAGGGTCTCTCCTCCCCCTTAATTCTTGAGATTGATGCTTCCTCTTCTTCTCTTGCGGAGGTTGATAATCTTTCACTTAATTCTTCCTCTGAAGTTGACACTTCTTCCTCCTCTTGGTCTTCTTGGACTATTGACCTTCCTCCTTCGGGCTCTTCAACTCTTTGAATTGATGTAGGGTTCTCATGATATCTTTTCAACTTATCCCATAATTCATATGCATTTTGGTATTCCCCTACATCACTCAAAATTTTATTAGGCAAAACATTTTTCAAAATACTAATTACCTTGTCATTGGCTCGAAATTGTTCTTGTTGATCTTTGTCCCAATATCTAGGACGAAGTCTCTTTCCATGCTTGTCCATTGGAACTTTGAAGGGATCTTCAAGCGCAATTCTACATTCCCACTCCATTGCGAACCACGTCTCCATTCTCGCTTTCCAATAGCCGAAATCCTCATGGTCGTAGGCCGGTGGAGTGTAGATATCATCCCCGAATTTGTCTTCCATGTTCTTCTCCTCTAGCGTGTGCTCCCTCGGCGGTTAGTCTGATCAAGAGCGGTCCTTTGCTCTGATACCAATTGATAGATCGAAGACGGTTGCTAGAGGGGAGGTGAATAATAATTTTTCGACCCCCTTTCTTCCTACACGGTTAGTTGCACGGCGGAATATACAATAAAACAATAAAACAAATACTAACCAATACTAACACGGAAGATTTACTTGGTATCCACCCCGGGCGGGTGACTAATCCAAGAATCCGTCGGTGGATCATGCCCCTGATAACCTCCGGCTAACTCTGTCGCTCCTTGTGGGTGTAGAAATCTCACCACAACACTTCGGACGCTATCTGAGTACAAAAGACTACTAACTCACTTTACCCAAGCGAGTTTCGTCGAGAATCTCAGCCACCACGAAGTCCTCTTTAAACATGACTCGGGCTGAAACCGTCGCTACCAGTCGACTGCCCCCAGGGCAGTCGACTGGTGCCACTGAAATTCGACCGTTGCACCCCAACGTTCGAATTCTCAGCCAACTCACCAGCCACCTACCAATCGACTACCCTCAGGCCAGTCGACTGGTCTACTCACATACCTAAGGTTACCCTTCCCAAGTACATTCCACTCCGCACTCGAACCCTAGGATTTCCCGAGTATAATTACACAACACTCGTACCCTCATGACTCGACTGACTCCTCCACAGCAGCCTCGACTGTTGCCTTCGCGCCCTCTTCATCTTCGGCTCCCGACCCTCGGATGCACGCAAGCCTCTAGCTTGCCTCCATGTCATCCTTCACGCCTGCCTCAAAGTCCGCACCCCTTAGCTCATCGTCCCTCCTCTCCAAGGTCTCTCGGGTGCACACAAGCCTCCAGCTTGTCTCCATGCCACCCTTCACCGTATCGAGGCCGTCCAGTCAAGTCCATATGTGTAACCTGTACAACCTGCACACTCAACATACACATATAAGTACACAAGGGTAAACCTAACTTAAATCCTTTGCCTAAACATCAAAACACTTGGTCACTCCGCACCACAGATTGCCTCAACAACAAAGACCATATAAGAAAGTTACAAAGGTCATATAAGAACATTCAATTCATACTCTAGGGAAAATGGTTCGTGCGACAGTAAGCACACTGAGCAATTTCTGCTAAGAAAGTTGTTACACTTAACTTAGCTGCTCTATAGAACGAATCAGAGACATTAATAACTTGCCTTTACCCCAGATTAAATATTTACATCAATATGAACATCTCTAATCCCTCATATGACAACTATGTCAAGAGCATGTTCAACATCTCTAATCAATACATTTATTCACAATTACATTTTTAAGTACTCAACAAAAAATGTAACTGGTCGACCAGTGAATAAGTATTACAGATGTAAATCAATTTTAATATTCCTTTTTAGCTAGAATATATTCATTCTAATCAGTTGCTTTCCTAGTTATGCTCCATAGACTGAATCATCCATAGCCAATAGGATACACACTAAAGTAGCAGTCACTGATTAAAACTTCAAGTAGGCAGCTAAATAGTCATTTAGGGTAAGATTGAGATTAACTTATAATCTCAAAGGTCTCATATAGTAGAGAAGCAGAGATTCATTCTCCTACTACCCTTATTGTCGCTATAACACATGTGGTATGAATCACATGCTACAATGTTATTCTCTTTACCAAAAAGAGTGTATGTTTTTCTCATATATTTAACATCGTACAGATTTCGATCTAGACATACCTAATGTCTAATCCGAATTCAACTTATGAATTCCAATCTAGCCTTTAACAGATTTAGTAAATGGTGGGTTCATTTACTCCGATCATTATACAAACTCTGTTATTAAAAGCAATAGAATATCCATCCTTTATTAACTTAGAAACTGAAATTAAATTCTTTCTAAATAAGGGTACATATAAGCAATATCTCAAAACCAACACTTTATTTCTCTCAAAAGATAAATAAAAATCTTCCACTGCAACTGCTGCCACCTCCGTAGTATTGTCCATATAGACCACGATTTTCCCATCAGCTAGTCGTCGGGTTTCCTGGAACCCCTGCATAGTATTGCAGACATGATCAGTGACCCCCGTATCTACGCACCAGGTACTGGTACATATCACCGCTAAACATGTTTCGACATGTTTCGACGGCAAAGCATGAGGAAATACCTTTGTTTTGACGACGGGGACAGTCCGTCTTCCAGTGTCCAGTTTGCATACACTTGAAGCAATTGTCTTTCGGCTTCTTCACGCCAGTCTGAGGTCCCTGCGATGCTGCTGCTGCTGCCTTCTTGAACCTACCTTGTTTCTTCTTCTTCCTGCCTTTCGGCACAGAAGTAGAAACCTTTTGAGTAACCAAGGTCTGCGAGCTCTGACGAAAGAGACCCTCTGCCGCCTGGAGTTCTCATAGCAGTTCCCCTAACGTATAGTCATGCTTGTTCATGTTATAGTTGAGCCGGAACTGCTCAAAACTCCTAGGCAGAGACTGGAGTATAATATCGACCTGGATTTCCCCGTCGATTTATGCTCCCAGTACCTCAATCTCATTGAGGTAAGCCAACATTTTCAGGACATGATCCCTAACGGGTGTCCCTTCAACCATAATAGTCGTCATCAGGTTCTTCATCGCAACCTGCCTAGCGGGCCGACCCTGGCGCCCGAAGAGCTCCTTGAGGCATAGCATCATTGCATAAGCAGTGGGCATGGGCTGATGCTGATGTTGCAATACATTCGACATAGATGCCAGAATGTAGCACCGCGCCATCTCATCTGTCTTGACCCACTTCTTAAAGCGCTCCCTCTGCTCTTCACTAGAGTTCTCGCTAGGCCTTTCAGGACAGTCTTCAAAGAGCACATATCTGTACTCTTCAGCAGTAAGGACAATGCCTAGGTTTCTTTTCCAGTCAATATAGTTGGGTCTAGTAAGTTTGATCTCCTTAAGTATGGTCGATAGTGGGTTAAAGGTCATTTTGAAAATCCTGAGAATCACAACACACACTACTTTAGAATTCGAAAATAAATTGATTCCTCAAAACAATAAATTTTCGAAATCAACCAACATCTCAAACACCGAGAATTCGCATGCCACGTTAGTGTGGACGTATACGAACTCTACATTCGTTAGAGAAGGTTTTACCCATCAATCTTACTATCTTGTCAACCTAACCTTTTGACAAGTAAGATTAATAGTTGGTTCACTTCGGCCCTACAAGTTATTAGCAGTGACTCTGTTGGGGAGGATACTAATATTTGTATCTAAATATTTACTATTACACGACACTAAGAGAATTATTTATGATTATGTGCCTTCCGTTGGGGAAATACACACGCTTTTCAATAATTCCCTATAATTTTTTCTGACCTTGTGATCCGCAGAACAAATCTATCCGTTATGGAGGAAGGCACTCAGAGCTAACGCGTGGGCTTATTCGCATCACATGTCAGATTGTAATGGAGGTCACGGGATCCTTAGGGTCCCTCTCCCACTTAGTAATTTAGTTCGAGGAATTTTTAACAAGCACACATACACGACATGCACATAACCAACATAATGAAAAATAAAAAATCCTAGATTTTCCAACTTCTCATGGCCTTGGTCTCCAATGCGCCTCCAGTCGCGTCGTCACCTCGTCCGCTCCTCCCTTCTTTATGCGCAAGCCACCTTGAGGGATCTCCGAGCCGAAATGACTAGCTAATTATTTACATCATCGATCCTATATTCCACGAAAGAGTGTACACGAATAACTAGATCGAAAGTAAAAGAATGAGCTCGGCTAAACATGTGTCGTATTTAATTACAAAAATTAAATACTTCCTAGCCTCGTCAACCCCGAGGATTAATTAATTTATAAAAATTGCACAACCATTCAGACAACAATTATTTGGCCATGATAAGTTGGAATCTCGTGCCTGCAACACAAAGTTAGCCTACGCACATCCACATATTATCCAACAAAATAAAATGTATGAAAAATACAAAAAATTAATCAATCTTAAACACACAAAACCGGAAACCTCAGCTCTGATACCAATTATTGGGTATGGCTTGGCGGGTTTCCCTAACGAATACTTGATCGTGCTTGAGAGACCTCTCCATGTCTACGGATTAAAAATTAATCCGAATGAAGACCCGTCTCCCAACGACCATCTCGTCATCGTATCGTTCGGTATGAATTACAACTTGACCAATCACAAAGATCGTGCCTTGTAATTCTCCTAACCGAATGACCACGGAAGAGATGACGAGTGGATCGGCGGTTCTTGTGTTTATGGTCGGGGTCTAATTAATTAATTATTAGCTATAATACCAAATCAAAATAATTAACTAATTCACATGAAATGACGAAGCAAATCAATAAGGCACTCCAAAAACCGAGATCACCAAGGCACTCCAAAAACCACCTCCTCACGCAAAGCCAAAACCCTAGCCCTAGGGTTTGGAAGCCGCCGGCCTTCTTCCCTTTACCTTGCGCCGCTGACCACCGTGAGCCTCCAAGCTCACGACGGCCACAAGGCAGTCCAAGGGAGGAAGGTAGTGAAGAGGATGATGGAGAGAATCAAGCTCCTCTCCAACCCAAACCTGGCCGAAAAGTCCCTCCACTCCAAGCTTGTGGTGCCGCCGCAAGCTTCCTTTGCGCCTCCTCCCACCGGCCGCCGGCCACCTTCCTCTCGCCGTCGAGCACCACAAAAGGAAGAGAAAGTCTCTCTCTTGTCTATGCTAGCCTCGGCCGAGAGATGGTGGAAGAAGGAAGAAAAAAGAAGGAGATGAACTCCTTCTCTTGCGCCGGCCACAATCCCTAGGAGAGAGAAAAGGAGAGAGGAGAGGAGAGAGGCCTTGGGTTGGTTACACTGGATTAAGCCTTAGTTTCATGATCTCATGGGGTATTTATAGGGCTAAGGTAGGGACCAAGAGGAGGAGTTGGGTCTTGTCCCGTTAATGGATCTCAAACCAATCCATTCATTGAGATCCATTCCACTAAAGGATCTTAATTGAACTTCCTAACCAACCCCTATATTTTCATATGAGCTCCACTTATTATAAGTCATTCATCCTCCCATGTTTAAGATATCGAATGTCCGTTAATTAATTTAAATTACTGATATTTAAATTAATTAACTTCTGGATCCTTAATTAGTACCACTCAACCTTATTATCATGTTGGATCAAATCCACCTGCAGGATTTAACATGATGAACCTTTTGAGTTTATCAAGGGGGCATCATCATCCCGACTCACCAGAACACGGATTCCGTCAATAATCAACGACACACCATATAATTAATATTATTTCCCAACTTACCGGGCCTATCGATCTAATAGAATAGATCTCGCCCATTGGTAAATCAAAGAAATAATAATTAATCATATGTGCCCGTTTTTATATCGGGATTTAGGGATCGTACTCCATAATAAAATCTGAGGTCCTATCCAATTATCAAGCCAGTACAAATTGGATTACCTCTGGTTTTGGTCCTGCTCAATGTACTCAAAGCATAGTAGTGTAATTCTATGTTCAAGACCAACCACACCTAATTACACTACAACCATCCCGATGGTTTGTCCAATTCCATCTCGGCTGTGAGTCTCTACTTATACTAATCAAGGAATTGATAACATGATCTTTCGTGTGACACCACATGCCATGTTATATACAATGCAAAGTAAAAAACTTTTATGCATGTACTAATATAAACAAGCACCTAGTGTTGTTGTGATTCTTTTTTTTCCAAAACATAGATGATCTTATATATAAAAAGAACAAGTCTTTTAGTATACACATCTATCAGCTGTTGGCACGTCCAGTGTCACTCCGTTGAATCTTTTGATGTATGCTCGGAGAGATTCCTTTAGGCCCTGCTTCAACGCGAACAGGTTGAGGCTCGTTTTGTGGTGCCTCCGATTGCTGGCGAAGTGTTGGGTGAAAACCCTCCTGAGCTCCTCAAAGCTCGTTACCGACCCATTGGGGTGTCGGTCGAACCATCTCTGGGCCGGGCCCGAGAGGGTCGTGAGGAAGACTCGACACTTGACACCCTCCGGGTACTGGTGGAGCAGGTCAGCACTCTCGAACTTCATCAAGTGCTCCTCTGGGTCGGTGGTCCCTGCGTATTCGGGGATCGTGAAGAAGCGGAGGTGTCATGGAACTGGATCTTCCAAGATCCAGGAAGAGAAAAGGCTGCATACCAGGGTGGATGGAGAAGGGTCGGCCGGGGCCTTTCCCTTATTGAGGCGTGACCCATGCATCTGATTGGACGTCGATGCCTCGGTTGGCATCGAGTCAGCTTCGTCGTCGTCCCGATCCCGATAAAAAGCCGCGGGAAAGGGAGCGGAACCACCCTCAGGTCGGGCAGACCTTCCCCGACCTCAGAAAACAAAACGGAAGCCTTCCAAACTTATAACAAAGATAGTTGCAAAAAAGAACTTTTGGAAAATGCAAAGACTTTGATTACAAGCTTAGGAACTTACAATATTAAGAGCTCTCGAAGTAGAACTTATGTCGGAGTCTCGACTTGTGTTCTGCAACGAGTTATCTAAGGACTTATATAGAGGTGTAGAATGCTGAACAGGGTGCTCATTGGGCCCCATCTTCATTCAAGCATATCTTTCCCTCTGGTCCTTTACACGCATGCCTAGTGCTTATTTGACAGGGCATCTTTATCTTTTAGACTAGTGGACGGTCTCTTGAGGTACAAGTCCAGTTGTCTTTGGAATAAAGTAGCCGAAAGCGAAGCTAGAAAGTAAAGGCTAGTAGCTAAAAGTAAAGGCTAGTAGCCGAAAGTAAAGCTAGAAAGTAAAGGCTAGCTATTATTTGGATTTTTGGGTCCATCATGCTTCCTTATGGTGGTATGTCTTTGATGCGTTGTGCCACGTTTTGTGCCTTTATAAAAAGGTCCAATAATTCTTCTTTTGCTTTAGTCACTTCAGGAAGAGAATCTTTGAAGTAGAGGCCACCCCTGAGCTGTCCGCGATTCGCAAAATCTGCTTCTTTGGTGCTAACAATAAGTTTGAGCTCCCAGATGCTTTTGAGGACTTTTCTTGATGCGGTTCATTCAATATCCCCAAGGTGTTCTCTGAGATCTTTTTCATGGGGTCCACTGATTCTTTGGCTTGGGCTCCCGCTAAGTTCTTTATACTGGTCCAGAAATTCATAAGGTCCACCAGGTGTTGGGATGCTTTGATATTGGGCTTCTTCTTCAGTTGTGCTAGCGTCTCCTCGGTTTGGGCCAAGACCAAATAGTCTTCTTCTTGAGGAAGCCATGGGCCTGTAATGAAACAAACAAGGCGAGATAGGGTGTCAGCTAGGTTATTGTCTTTACCTTCGATGTGTTGGAACTGAACATCGAGCCCTAGCCCTGTAATATAATCCGTAAAAGATAACCATCGGACTCTTGAGGGCTTGTTCTGAGCGGATTTATTAAAGAAATTTATAATTGCTTGGCAATCAGTTCTGATAATGAGTTCCTTTTTATCAAGGTAGTAGATCTTAAAACTGCTCAGACTATTCATGACGGCATGGATTTCTGCATCTATTGTAGACTTAAGAGGGGAATACTTCCCACTTGCATATGCACAGATTTTTTCTTCGGTGCGAGGATCATCTTTCTTTATCTTCCATTTGCAGACACCGCCCCATCCTTCCATGCAGTCATCTGTTTCTAAAATAATGAAACATTCTTCGGGAGGAATTGCGAGGTCAGGGAGTTTAGAGATTAGTTCCTTAATCCTTTTTACCAAGATCCAATCCTGAGAATTCATCTTCCTTTCTCCTGTTGGAGAAGTTTTTGAATACAAGGGTCCCAATAATCTGCCAAGGTTGGGGATATAGCTGCGAGCATAGTTAAGGAGTCCTAACCAGGACCTTAGACCTTTTATTGTCTCTAATTCTGATTCCTTGAAATCAGCAATCTTGGAGATAACAAATACAGCTACTAGTTACAGCCATTAAACAGGCTAACACTCAAATACAGCTACTAGTTACAATCCTTAAACAATAATGGCGTCCTATAGTATTGATGTCGACTGAGGGTTTATAGTGTTGAGGCCGACTGTGGGCCTATAATAATGGCGTCGACTGAGGGCTTATAGTATTGAGGCCGACTGAGGGCCTATAATGATGGTGTCGACTGAGGGCTTATAGTATTGAGGCCGACTGAGAGCCTATAGTATTGAGGCCGACTGAGAGCTTATAGTGTTGAGGCCGACTAAGAGCCTATAGTATTGAGGTCGACTGAGGGCTTATAGTGTTGAGGCCGACTGAGGGTCTATACTGATGGCGCCGACTGAGTGCTTATAGTATTGAGGCCGACTGAGGGTCAATAGTATTGAGGGTAACTATGCTTCCCGAGTCAGGGTATGTCTGAGTGACAATTCCCCGACTGGGTCCGAAGTGAACCGATTGAAGGCTCGGCCCCCTCGCCACTCGGGCCTTCACTGTAAGGGAACTTCGAGGCGCCGGTCGAGCTTCCTCTGTCTTAGACCCACGCCTTCGTAAAACCATTGGGCTTAGCTATCCAGTGACTCAAGGATTATTCCCCGGTCCAGGCTGAACTGGCCGCTTGAACTACCCATTTGCTCATTTGATGGGTCCACCACGGAGACCTTCGGCCCAGACCCCTGGTAACGGGGAGCTAGGAGGGCCGGTCTGCTTACCCGCGCGATGGGCCAGGCCCGTAAACATGGGTCGGGATCAGCTATCAAATAAATAATTATAGTTCTGTGATACATCAATATGTGAATGTTGAAGTTACACACATTCTGTTCGTTGCAGAATGCCACAAGCCGCAAGGAACAGTCAGTTATTCGGGCTGCTATCAAGTGCATTCAAGCACATAAACTCGAAACTGAATTTCCCCTAGAGAGCCTTCAGAAGCGATTTGAGCATTTGGAGAAGGCCAAGGTGGAGAAGAAAAAGGCATCGCCTAGTGGAGTTCTTGCCAACGATCGGCCCAATAGCCCTGCAAACAAGCGAACACGGGCCAATAGTGGGGGACCAATGCCTCCTGCCAAGGCTGACCGACTGATGAACAACGCCTATGTGTCCATCTTCCCTGCTCCTACCTTTGTACAATCGCCTCTGGTCCACTCCACATGCTCTTCAACATCTCCTTATCCCTTATGACAGCCCACCAGGACATGGGATCTATGGTAGCAGGAGTCCACCAGCTATCAGAGATGCATATGGATACCCAACTGAAGTCAGCCCTGCTCCACTTGCCGCATCATATCACTCTCCACCATATGGAAATTACAACAGACGCTTCGGGGGCTACCACAATGTATTGGCACCAGCCTATCAGCCAGCTTACTACAGGTAGGATACGCATATCCATATCCATGTGCTAATAATCTACAACCTTTTGCTTCATGGTCTACTTTGCAGTAACTAACTAAAAAGTAACAACATAGGATGTGTGTACTAGATGGTTTGCTTGTATTTTCTTGTTTAGATCAGCTCTATTATATTTTCTCCTGCTGCAGTGTAAATTCAATCGGATGAAATGTTTACCTTTAAGTGATGTATGTGACACAAGTTCAACTTGTTACCTTAGTAATTCAATGCTGAAACTGTCTGTCGAACATGGAGGATAGGTTTTCACATGCTGCAACTATTTTATGTATTCTTTTCAGTTTATAGGGGAATCTAACATGCTTTCAGAATTCATTGAAACAGTTCATAGTCCACATGGTTTTATTCTGATCAATCGATATATTGCCATAGTGTAGGTTGTGTAGGTGCAAGTCTTGGACAGTGTTTGGGAAACTTTTGCAAGCTGCTTTTTAGATTCTAACTACATAGAAACTTTTGAGTATTTGTGAATGTCAGATTCTACTTTAACTTTTACAACTTTTACTCAAAGTTAAAGCAAGAATTTGATTTTTTTTTTCCTTCTACTTTTTTACTTATAGTCCAGAATTAAAAGTTGTCATTTATACTCTTAATAAATTTATCATTTACATAATTGCCACCGCACTTTTAAATAAAATTTTTTATTTTTATATATTTTTATAAATTTTATCATTTTTTATATTTTATATTTATTATTTTTATATCTTTTTTAAACATATATATTATTAAAAAAATAATTTTGATATAATATTTAAAATATAATAATAAATATATATCAAAATTATATTTAGATAATTAAAAATAATAATTTATATAGTTTAAGGATATTATTGTTATTTAATTAAAAATTAAGCTTGAAAGAAATTATTCATCGAACACTCAAATTTTATCTTGTATCAGTTTTTGATTTTTATTTTCAAACACTCCATCTTTAGCTTCTTACTAACTTCGAGATAATCTCTATAAGAATCATTTTTCATGAAGTAAAAGTTCTTCCAAACACTCTCCTAGTTGATTGCTGTGGATACATTCCTTGGACATAGAGATAAGGAAAAAAGGTGTTCTTTTCAGCTTTGGCTTTTTTTAAGGAACTTTATGAGTGACAATTCGGATCATATAAACGACGTATTTCTTGGTAGCTTGACTTGAACATGATGCATCAAAATCTCGAGAACATGATATTGCCCATCAAATTTCAATCGACTTGATATATATAGAAACATATCTGAGTATATTTGAACACTTTGAGCTAGTTTGAAGTTGAGTTCACTAGCATCTGATAAGTGTTTTAGGGAAAACTAAAGGAAACAAAATGTTGAAAGTGTTTGTACTTTGTTATTCAGTGGAAATGAATTTAGTTTAGTTGAAATAGAATTTATTTCTGCAAAAAAAATAGTCCAATTTAAACAAATGAAAGTTTGCATGAATTTCTTCAGCAAAAACAAAACATGAAGAGGAGATGAACAATAACACACAACTAATTAATAATGCACACAAGCAAGTTGACTAAAAGCTGGAAAAGGAGAATATAATGCTTCCACCAGCGGCTAAGTAGAGAAGAAGCAGCTTCGAAGAAGCAGCAACAGCAGCCTTCGATCCATTTCCTGCACAATTATTTTATTTATTTGATGCATCTTGTTAACCGACTTATTGGTTAATTAGTTACCTGTGGCCGGAGTAGCGCCGCCGCCGCCTGGTGCCAGCGGTGATGGTGGTGCAGTCGCCGGAGAAACTCCAGGACTGATTGCTGCACGTGCAAGTTAATATGATCGAGTGACTATTAAGTCGATAACGATAATATCATAATTCTACATGAAGGGAGAACGATAGCATTAACTCTTTTGGGCCTCGTTGTGACTTAAGTGGGTTTAAGCCCCTAAATGTTAGAAAATTTGCAATTTACGTATGAATTTTAAATGAATTCGAAGTCAATGTTAAGGCGAGTTGACTTTAGCTGAAAAACAGTGATTTGTTCAATTTTAGCATCCTTATTAATTCATTTCGGGATTAATACGAAATATAAATTTGAAAATTATTAATCTTGATCGAGTTGACTTTAGAATACAGACGTGGTGACGATGCCTATTTGCAATCAACTAACTTCGTATTAGTGATAAATGTTGCATGCATTATCGTTTACTTTTTGTCTATTAATAAATCAAAAATATGTATTTTGCCCATCCCAGTTCAGCTATTTTTCGAACTGCCATCAGAGTTTTCAAAATATCATTAGGATGCATTTGATTGGGGTTATCCTTAATAATATTGATTATCTATCCAAAATTATCAATAAAAATTTGTTTGATTTAGATGATCAATAATTCCAAGTAATGATCAATTAACAAAAGGAGCATACAACTCGAAATCGAAAAACCTTAGAAAAATAAGTTTTTTTTTATTTTAGGATTATGAAACTTTTCTTTCCAAAGTTATCCTATAATATTTATATTTAAGATAAAAATAACTCTCATAATTTATTAAATTCCAAAGGTATCATCGGGGCCGACGTTGGCGGTTGGCTATCAGCGGTCAGCGCCGGCGCCAACCGCCGACAAATGTTTTTTTAATTTAATATTTTAATTAAAATATTAATAAATTAAATAGACATGAGAAAAATTAAATAAATTTAATTTAAAATTCAATAAAATTATTTAAATAAATTATAAAAAAATAAAAAAATAATTCAATTTTATTTATTTATATATTATCATTATATATTATTTGATATTTTAATTTTTAGAAATTAAAATAAATATAATCGTCGATCGTCGATTCGACGATTGATATACATTTTTATACTTAAATCGAAAGTGCGAACAAGTATATAATATTATCTTATTTTTTTATTTTTAATTTAGACAAACATATAATATTATCATACTTAATATTGAACTAAAAGATAATACGATAAAATATTATACTATATTATATATTATCATCTCTAAATATATAAAATTTTATTTGATCATCTAAATTGAACTAAATAATATCAAATTATATTTTATTCATCATAATTTTAATTATGTGATTACTTGAAATAATCAAGTAATCAAAATTATATATGATAATTTAAACGAATGATCTAATCGTTAGCTATGAAATGCCATATAAACTTTGATTATTAACATAATTGAGTAATATATATTGTTACAATAAAAAAATAAAATTATCATCTTAGCAATCCATCCAAAGAGATAAATCACATCTAACTAAATTTTTTTGCATCGGTTGTAAATTGACTTCAAAATTCCTAATTTAAAGGGAGCAAAATGACAAAGTTGTCAATTGTTGGGTTTTTAAATAAATTTGAAACTATGCGCGTCAAGTTCAAAACGTTATTAAGATATTGGAGCAAAAAGAAAATTTCCATGGGTTAATTAATTTATGTGTCCACTAATTATTTAATTATCAAATTCACGCCAGGAGCTATCATAATTAAATGGCGGATTTACCAGCAATGCAGGCGCTGAGCTCCGGCGAAGTCTTGACTCCGCACGCCGCCAGCAGCGTCAAGGCCTGCGTCTCGTTGAAGGTGAGCCCCGGCGAAGCGAAGCTGCCGTTGGCCGCCGAGCAGAGGCACTCCGGCTGTGACGACGCCACGGCGTCGAGCTGCGTGCAGCAGGCGGAGGAGGGGGCGGAGGAGTTGCCGTCCAAGTAGCTCAGGCACGGCGATAGGGACACGAGCACTGACGTGCAGCCCGGTAATTGCGCCGATGCAAGGCCCAAAATGGAAGAAGAGGCGATGAGAAGGCCTAGTGCTAGAAACCACGATGAAGACGACTCCGGCGAAGTCTTCATTCCTGCAACGTAGTCTCGCCGGTGGTGGAGGCGTGGAAGGCTTTGCTGAAGGCGTTGTTGCTCTGAGCATGACTATAAATAATAAATGTTATAGTATTTTTTATCTCTTAAATAATTTTAGACATTTTAAAATAGGTACATCGGGAAACACCATCTTATAATGTAAGATAAGGCTGTGTATGCCCCCGCGGATATGACGCGATTAATAATGGTTCACTTGGGCGATCCCTTATTTTCCGGATTCGATTCCTCCCTGGTAGAGCGCGCAATATGCTGACGGAAGAAATCGTCACAGGTTGCTGCGTGGTCGGGCCATCAGGTATCGATATCATCAGTGGTGAAGTAGTCATGTGTCTCCGTACCACGATTTACCCTCGTTGACCGGCGGGGACTCTCGTTGAAGGCTGTGGAGCAGGGCCGGTCAGCAAAGCGAATTAGTCGGGCGTAAACCTGGAGACCCCTTGTAAATAAAAAAAAAGATAAGGCTGCGTATAATAAATCCTTCCCTAAAATCTCGTGATCCGGGCGGATGGTTTTTAGAGAGGGTTCCGGGCTCGATCGAAGTCAATCTAGCGGGACCCCGGTTAGGGGGAGTTAAACCAAGCCCTCAGGATCAGTCACCTGAGGTCGGGCACTCGGATCGTCATCCGAGATCGGGCACTCGGAGGTCGACTCGGGGGTGGTCGCCCGAGGTCGGGCACTCGGGGTGGTCGCCCGAGGTCGGGCACTCGGGGGTGGTCGCCCGAGGTCGGGCACTCGGGCTCAGTCACCCGAGGTCGGGCACTCGGGATCGATCATCCGAGGTCGGGCACTCAGGATCAGTCACCCGAGGTCGGGCACTCGGGATCGGTCATCCGGGGTCGAGCACTCGGGGGCGGTCACCCAGGGTCGAGTACTCAGGGACGGTCGCCCGAGGTCGGGGATTCGGGGATGGTCGCTCGAGGTCGGGCACTCGGGATCGGTCACCCGAGATCGGCCACCCGAGAGCGGGAGTCCCTAGCTGAGTACCCTGAGTTCGCTCTAGGAGTGCAGGCTCAGGATCCAAGCTTACTCGACCTACTCAGCCTATGGGTTACAGCGAGCCGACCGAATGATTACAGCCTGCCTCTGTCAGTATTAATGTAGCTGACTTCTGACATAATCATCACCTGACAAAGCCGCCAGCGTTAATGAGAGCAGAAGAGATAGTCAGACAGTTGTCAGGCGCTGTGCAGTCTCACAGGATAATAAGCTTCACAAGTTCAGTCTGACAGCTGATCATTCTTAATGAGAACAGCTCTGACACAGCAGAGAGCTTTCCTCCCCCTACATAACCCCTTGATTCCGAGGGGGATTGCTATCATTTGCAACCACACCACACTCATGAGCTCTATTTCGTCCGCCGATGACTTGAATCGATTCTATTTGAGCCCGAGTCCGACCCCCTCGCTACAGTGTACCCGGTCATCTTGGCCAAACCGGGTCATCCGAGTGAGAACCGGTCTTTGCTTGTCGACAGGATCATCTCACATGACGAAAATTTCATGCACCATATTACCCTTTATTTTAAAATAGGTACATATGTGAAATATATTTAAGAAAATTTTGCATGATTATATTATTTTAATCCTAAACATGACTCAACGCACGGAAATTTTTAATAGAATAAATGATCGCGGAAATCCATCCAAGCGTCAGCTAACTTCATCACACCGAAGGATAATCTTTACAGTACAACATAACTAAAAAAAATTTGGAATAGATAGCAGGTGAATCTGAGGTGACCGACCTGACTCATGAAAGTTTCCCATCGATCACCAGGATAAATCAAGAAGTGCTTGTGATGGACTGTCCAGAAGTCCAACGTCCCAGGATTCACGTCTCATTTGAAAAAAAAAAATTCATACAAAATATACCGTAGCTAAGGATCGAACCGTGAATATCTGAGATAGAGACTAATCGTCATACCACTGCACTATAGCCCCGGAGATTACAATACAACACAGCTAAGATTCAACACTTAGATGCATAATTAACCATTTGATTAATCTAACCACTTCATCATTGGTTCATTGCTCCGGAAATTCATGGTAATCCAGGTATTCATGATTATATTACCTTGAATTATAACATTACAGATATTTTAAAATTAATTTTTTGTAATGAGAACCAACTGAAAGCTATAAATTAAATCAAAAAGCTACAAGTCAGAAGTCATGCTTGCCACAACATATAAACAAATTATTTACAAAACATAATAATTATGATGTGCGATCACATTGAAGCTGTACAAACACCATTAAAAAAAGACTTATCATTCATTGATAATGAGGCAGTTTTTCATTCTTATTTTCTCAATAGATTTTCTTAATCCAAACATCACCTCTGCTAATCGTCTGTTTGTAATCATAATCTAATATGCTTCATCATCACAATTATATTAAACAGAATGCAACAGCCTTCACCAAGTAATGCTCGAGTTTCTGAAGCTCAAACTTCAAAGGATGTTGAAATTATGAAACAAGACAGGCAATTAAGTAATGCTCAACTGCTTTCTCTTGGCAGACTGCAGTAAAGTGATCGGTTATCGACCGGCTTCATAGCCGCCACGATCGATTAAAAGCATGAGCCCACCAGTCCACATCTCTGATGATCTTACTTCAGGCAACTTTTCTGCAAACTAGACTCCAATTTGATGTTATTAGAAGAGGAGTTTATTATCCTGTACATGAGCAGGTAGAGACTGCAAAAGCATTGATTATTTCCCTGCAGAGATTTAAACCTCATCTTGTCATGCAGTCATGAAAGATACTTTGCGATAGGAAGAAGGCAAAAGCTTATTTTAACCTCAGAAAGAAAGAAAGCAAAAGCTTTTTTTCTCTTTTTGATTGTGCTCATTATTCTCCTTCCCCTATAGCAAAACATGATAAATTCTTCATTGTCAATCTCAATGATAATGCAGATGAACAACGAATGAATGAAAGATTAGTGCCACAATAAGTACATTTGTTGAGAAAACAAACCATTCAAATTTCAAGATATGAATGAGCAACAAGAGGATTAGATCTAACCTCTGGGAGATTCACTTTGATCGAGAGGTGTTTCTGATGACGGAGAGGATGGCGAAAAGCATATCGATCCCCTCACATCCATCAGCATGGCTATCACATCCCTCATGGTTGGCCTATCAAATGGAGAATCATTAGTGCAGAATAGTGCAATCTTTAGAACCAAGGACATCTCTTCCATTGCGCTCTTTGAGGTAAGGTCCAATCGGGAGTCAAAAACATTAGATGTCGCTGTATTGTTGTGAATCGATCTCCTCACCAAATTGACCAGATCCCCTCCTTGTTCTATTGGCTGAATTGGAGATTGCCCGGTAACCAGTTCCAAGAGAACAACTCCGAAACTATAGATGTCACACTTTTCTGTAACTTTCATTGTGAAAGCATACTCTGTATCAATCATAAAACAAAAGTTTAGAATAATGGTTTAAATTTACGTTCTGTGGTCTGAGTAAGTTCAGCTTTGCTAAGGAAATCTACTTGCAATACGATAAGATACAAAGAACAGGTGAAGAATGAAAGATACAGAAATTCATATTTATCTTTACAAAAAATCTCCAAAGTTGTATGATTTCCAAATGAATTTTGTTTCTATTCTTCGGAATCATGAATGAACAAATATCAATAACTAATATCCCTATACTTCCAGCAAGGCTAATAAACAGAAGTTTAATTTAGAGAAACATTCTGAATTATCCAACTCCATAGTTACATCTGAAACTACAGAAAATATTTGCAAGGATGAGTTGATAGAATGCTCAAGAGCATACTCCTTCAGAAAGGGCATAAGCTAGAACAGACAGGTTGAAACTCACGCCTGATAAAGGAGGTAGATCAACATAAACCACAATGAGAATTACGAAATACGGCATGTAAGAGAAGACTGAAGTACTTCCACTAAAAACAGCTTAATGGATTTAGTGTATGTTCATGAAATAGTATCATCCAACGATAACTTTCATTGAATAAAGAAGACCAAACTTAAAGGAGAGAAGGCAAATATCTCTATTTTGCTAACAACATTACCTGGAGCAATATAACCATAAGAACCGGCAACAGCAGACATCGTTTTGGAATGTGAAATGTCTATCAATTTTGCCAAGCCAAAATCCCCAACATGAGCCTCCATTGCTTCATCCAAAAGGATGTTATTAGATTTTATATCCCGGTGGATTATTTGAGGTTTGCAGTCATAGTGAAGGTAACGCAAGCCTTCCGCCGCTCCAAGAGCAATCCTGTAGCGAGTATTCCAATCAAGCAAACATGTATCACCACTACCATGCAGCATCTCACCGAGACTGCCATTTGCCATATATTCATAAAGGATCAGATTCGAGTCCTGGTGATAGCAAAACCCATAGAGCTTCACAATGTTACGATGTCTAACATTTCCGAGAGTTGATATCTCAGCTCGAAAGCTACTGTCAATGCTAGAACCCTCAACATGAGATTTCAGCTTCTTTACTGCAATGATTCCTCCATCCAACATTACAGCCTTGTAAACCGTACCACAGGCACCCTTTCCTATAACAGCACTCTCAGAGAAATCATCAGTCGCCTTGAGAATTTCTTGATATGTGACACCCTCACTTGGGAGATAATAGAGATCAGAAACTCCCTGTTTATGTTCTTCATGTTTTGCAAGAACCGGCATCCGGTACTTCATAGACCAGCATAAACCTATTGTCAAAACTAAAGAAATTAACCCTACAACCACAGCAGAGATACTAACAATTTTCTCCTTGGAGGTTCTCTTCACCCAACCTGATTCTGCAATATACAATGGGACAGGTGAAGGCTGGCATGCCTTTGTACCAGTTCCACATAGACCATAATTTCCGAGGAAGTTGCTATCAACCATGGTTCTGAACACTGGAGTATTAGGCAAAGAGCCAAAAAGGTAATTGTAAGAAAGATTGCAGACTAGAAGGCTGGAGAGCTTACTAAACGAAGTCGGCACTTCACCGTCTAGTTGGTTGTTGTTCAAGTACAATGTCTCCAGCATCTGCAAGTTCCCAAGACCAGATGGTATCTCCCCAGAGAGGGAATTGTAGCTGACATTCAGAGCAATTTGCAGCGCAGTAAGCTGCCCAAGCTCATCTGGTATGCCACCTGACAAATTGTTGCCACCCAATTGCAGCTCTGTAAGGTGATAAAGGCCCCCGAGACTGTCTGGTATAGTTCCATTCAGATGGTTATCTGAAAGCAAAAGGAGTTCCAAGTTGACTAGATTGCCAATTTCTCGTGGGATAATTCCACTGAAATGATTCCTGCTAAGATCAAGCCTCTGGAGTTTTTTACAATTTGCCAGCTCCTGAGGTATACCACCCGAAAGATGATTTGAGGAAACATTGAAGCTAACAAGAGCAGTCAGCTCTCCAATCTCAGGAGGAATCTCACCGAAGAAGTAATTGTTAGACAACAGCAACCTTTCAAGGTTCTTGAGCTTGCCAATTTCCGGAGTTACTGGTCCAGAAAACCGGTTGTGGTTCATCTCTAGAGAAGTTAGATTCAGAAGGCCAGATAACTCCAATGGAAGGCTTCCTGTGAGAAGGTTTCCTCCCAGCCTTAGTACTATCAGTGACATGCATGTTTTGACCCCATGTGGAATGTTACCAAACAACCTATTCGATCCAAGGCTTAAGAGGATCAACTTCTGGTACTTACAAAGTTGAGATGGTATGCTGCCGGTGAGTTTGTTGTCAGACAAATCAAGAACTAAGAGATTACTTTTGGTTCCTAACAGTGGAGGAATGATTCCTTCAAGGTTGTTATTGAAAAGTTGAAGGTTCTCTAGTGAGGTGAAGTTCTGGAATTCTAAAGGAATGATTCCTGTTAGATTATTGATCGACAAATCTATCTTCCTTAAAAGACTCAATTGGCCAAGCTCCCTAGGGATGCTTCCCTGCAGAAGGTTCTCAAACAAGTAAAGCAAGTGAAGTGTCTGAATCTGACCAAGCTCTTTAGGAATAATTCCAGTCAAGTGATTCTCCGAGAGATCAATCTCGACAGCACTCTGGCAGTTACCTAGCTCCCTAGGGATGGTTCCATCTAACCTATTGGTGTAAAGATACAATTTTTTCAGCAAGATCAGTTTGCCAAGCTCTTTTGGCACACCTCCAATGAAAAAATTGTTGTTCAGGGCAATCATCTCTAAGTTACTGCAGTTACCTAGCTCAGGAGGAATCTCACCAGATAACTGGTTTTGCCATAGAACTAGGGTTGTGAGATTCTTTAACCTCTCAAGCTCTTTGGGAAGAACACCTTCCAACCTATTCTGGGCTAACCCTAAAACCTCCAAGCTATCACACTCGCTGATCTCCAGCGGCACTGGACCAGACAAATCATTGAGACCCGCACGAATAATCCGAAGATTTTTCAACATTTTGATGGACGGAGGAATCGCTCCGGTGAGGTTGTTACTGTAAATGACAAACTCCTCGAGCATGGTCAAATTGCCTATGCTCGAAGGGATTACCCCAAATAGGTAGTTCTCACTCAAGAAAAGCTTTGTTAGAGAAGACAATGCACAAAGTTCTTGGGGAATCTCCCCATGAAGCATGTTTGTGCTCAGATCAAGAATCTCTAAGCTCCTACATTGGGCCAAATTTTTCGGAATGGAGCCAGAAATCATATTGGAGGAGACATTGAAGATGGTCAAGTAAGGAAGGCGGCAAATGGTAGCAGTCAAGAAGCCCTGGAGACCAAACTTGTGAAGGTTAATGGAGGTTACCTCGGACTCGAAGCAGGCAATGCCGTCCCAGAGGCAAGGATTGGGTACGGAGGGGCTCCAATTCGAGAGATTGCCGCCGGCATCGACGAGGTTGCTTTTGAACTCCATGAGCAGGCGCAGGTCGTCGCCGCCGCCCTCCACGGCGGCGAAAAGGAAGCAAGAAATGGCAGCAAGCAGATGAAGCATCCGCCGGAACAAGGACGCCATTTCTGTGGGTCTTGGGCCTCGTTGGGCTCGATTGGCGCAACAAAATTCGAGCTTGGGATCCGCGAACCCCTTCACGGGGATTGGAAGGGCAGAAAAACCAGAGGCGCAGCAAACAGCAGGAAAAAAAAGGATGAAGCAATACCAGTAGAGGGAGGGAGGGCGGAGGAAGAAGAAGAGTGTTGCATGAAGCTCAAAGAGCACCAAGGCAATGTTATAGTGGGCGTCAGTAGTGAGCAATGGTCAAGTGGCACATGCCACAGTGCAAGACCACCATTGCTTGCTTCCTCGAGCTCGCAGTCAAGCGTTCTTGTTGATGTGCTCCGGATAATTCTTCTTCTCCACATGCATCAATGAACACCAACTTTACTTTTCAGCTCTGGTCCTCCTCACATCAATCCTTTGCCCATTGAAATTGAATCCATGGAAGGCCCAATTGCAGAGTGTTGCCCACTGTTCCTTCCCCTTTTCTCCTTCTTCTTCTGTCACATCAGTGCAAGCATAAGACTGTGGTTGTTGATGGTGGTGGTGGTGATGGTGGTGGTGCTGTAGTGGCAATACGACAAAGAAGGATGGAGATTCTTCTTCTGCTGTGTCAACCTGCTAAATTTTAACAGCACAATTCGCTGATCATGCACTGTACAGACATGCATACTCTTCTTCTTCTTCTTCCTAATCCCTCTCCTTGTTCATCATTTGATTCAAAAATTGTAGGAAAGAGCACCTAACTTGAGGTTAAATATTCCAAAAAAGCACCTAACTCGGTTGAGGTTTCTTCGTGACCATTAACAAATGAACATCTGGATGTGGACTAAAAAGCTTGCCTAACTAATCTATCGGCCTTTGCCTGCTTTTGCTGACTGATCCAGTGTCAGTTCAAACAGTTGAATGAGTCCTAAAATTTGTTCTCACACAATTCGGACCATCATCTTCTCTCTGAAAGAGAGGGAAAGGATAGTTAGAATGCATGTTCCATGCTTAAGAATAAATTATGATTGCGATTAGGAACCACAAAAGGCAAAAAGGATAAAGAACCATTATTACTGAAATTCAGTAGTTTAAGATTTAGGATTTAAGGTGAACCTAATAATCTCTTCTGGATGATCTAGAAAGAAAAATAAAGGAAGGAAGATTGGGGTTATGGTGTGAAGGATGTGGGGGTGACCCTCCTCTCCACTTTGGGTAGGTCAACTAGAACACTATTATAATGTCAATGCTGTGTGACCTATACTTTGCCTTCCATGAAGAAATGGATACTTGTGAGACATCCTTTTCTGAAATCAAATGCAATCTATGAGCAAGGTTGGGTGTTTGCCAACTCTCTTTTATGTAGCAGTAGACGCAATCGAATAACACAGACATGTTTCGATTTTATCTAGAATGTGATCGATAAAGATCAATGCTAGTGAGCTAGGTAGACGACCACAAGGTGCAAACTAGGTGTACTCGTCCCTTAACCTCTCTTTTTTTCTTTCCAAATATGAACTACTACAATGAATTGAGCATCGACGATTATGCTAGTGAACACTCCACTGACCTAATGAAGGTGACACCCATGGGGGCAATAACTCAGCACAAAAAGTACCCATGCTAGTCACTCTCATCCCTTAATCTCTCTTCTTTTGGAATCTATTCTCGATCTCTCTCTCCCTTTTGGATGAGGATATTGAACCGGTCGGGTATGTAATCCGACCTGGTAAGAAGTCCGGTCGGGTAGATGGCCCGGTTGGATAGAGACGTTCGGGCGCACAGGGTGTTGACCTAGCCAGATGAATGCGCTCAGGGCCACGGGGATATGATCAGGTCGGCGGTAGCCGGTCGGATGAGCTCGGTCGACAATATCCGACCGGGAGTGTTTAGTCGGGCAGACGGAAAATCACGCACCTTGAATTCCCTTAAAATAGGGGTACCGAACATGTATTTGGGCTCCGAGCGGACGGTCCCAGTCGTCCATGCCCGACCGGACGACTTGTTCGTCCTGCTACTGAAATTACCCGCCCCGCTCTGGCAAGCGACTCGACCGGTCGGGCATACCCAACCGGCCGGTCGAACGGGCGGGCACCAAGAGTGGCTGTCCGGTCGGGCATACCCAACCGACCGGTCGGACGGGCGGGCGCCAGGAGCAGCTGAACCCACTCACAGGCGACTTGCCCACCCAAAAGTCATTGACGGCCGAGTGACCGAGCCCCTCCGGATGACTCCTTGCGGCCGATCGGCCAGGTCCGGATAGATTTGCAGAGCTGCATAATAAGACAGGTCAGGGTGATCGTACGATCAGAGTCGTTTAATTACGATTAGACTCCTTCAGATACAGAAAAATACTACAGATCCCCTCATTATGAAGAAGAGACCTTTGCCATAATCAGGTCTGCCCTAATATCAAACATTAATGTCTGATGGAGAAATGATAATAAAAATGGATGAATGACCTTTTGGCGGCTACGCCAAACCCTCGGGAAAGTAAAGCTGCCACAAGATTGTCTGTCAGAAGATTGACTTTTATGAGACAAGAACAAGATAGAGGTCATCCCCCTCCCCTATATAAGGTCCCCCCAGTGCTTCAAAAAGGGGATTTGGCTTCAGGGCATCTCACAACCTTCTCGCGATCCCACTCTAAACCCTACTCCCCCTCTATCTGTTTGTTCTTCCCGTTGGTCTTGGGTCCGATCCTAAGCGCCACTGCAACTCGTCTGTTTCACTGTACCATCTGAGCAAGAGTCCTCTCCGTTTATCGACAGGATCAGATATAATAAAAGATCAAGTGTAATAACGTAGGACTCATATAGTTAACTTTGCGTAACGGGATCAATGTTTGATTATAATATTTAACTTGAAAGAATGCACATGCCATCACTTCAGTTTGGTGGGTACCTTGATTCTTTGGCTTTGAACTTTGAACCCTATCTTGGTCCACAATTCTTCATTCATTCAAAGCCTTTTATTATGACAAGTAATGGCAATTCAACTTTGTGCTCTATCTTCATTGTACCGTGACATGATGCCCACTTTAATCAATGCGATGCATGAAGAATGAGAGTCAAGTTGATATTCATACCTTTCAAATCATAGTCATCACCTTCAACCTCTTATTTCAGATCTTTTCATCAAGAGTTGTATGTGGCTCTTTCTTTCCTAAATGTAAATTTTACACTAGTTTCTTTCTCACAAACTATTATAAGCAAACTAAGATCATTTGCCCGACTACGTGTTTCTCGTGTAAAGAAAGCTCCTCCTACCTCTCCTCTACCGGTGAACGAAGACTTATACAGCAAACACATACCAGCTTAATTTTGTATATTAAAAAAATAATTAACGAGGTTTTTTCAATCTCGGACGACCGGACCCGAGTCAGCCCACGAAAAGCTTAATTTTGTATATAAGAAGAAGAGAAGGTTGTTCTTAGTGAGTGAATCTATTTAGAGGAGTTACTTGTGAGTATTATTGGGCCTAAGTAATTAACCATTCGATTGGCCGGCCCATTATGAGCCCATAGTTGCATAGTTGAACTGATAGGTTCTCAGTAGAAGAGCGAACCGGAATCCGGTCCGATGGTCGTTCGCCGGCTTTCGGCTCTCCTGAAATCTCTCAGCAGCACTACCGCCGCCGTCGCTGGTGATTCCTTAGCTTCAGGGAGGACTGTACACGCCAAATCCATCACCCTCGGTCTCCACGCCGACCCAATCCTCTGCCGCGCCCTCGTCGGCTTCTACCTCTCCTTCGACCTCGCGCACCTCGCCATCCGGCTTCTCGACTCCGCCCCTTCCGACGACGTCTCCCCTTGGAACGCCTTCCTCTCCGCCTGCTCGAAGCGCCACCTCCACGCGCAGGCTCTCCGTCTCCTCCGCAAGCTGCTGCTCCTCTCCCCCCGTCTCAAGCCCGACGCCTTCACCTACCCCAGCGCGCTCAAGGCTTGCGCCGGCCTCGGCGCCACTCTCGACGGCGAGTTCCTCCACGCCGGCGCTATAAAGCATGGCTTCTCCGCCGACGTCGTGGTGTCCAGCTCTTTGGTCTACATGTATGCGAAATGCCATCGCTTTGCGTCGGCAATCCAGATGTTCGACGAAATGCCACAAAGAGATGCAGCGTGCTGGAACACAGTCATGTCCTGCTACTACCAGTCCGGGCAGTCATCCAAAGCCCTGGAGGTGTTCGACCAAATGACTCGCTGTGGGTTTCAGCCGGACTCTGTCACGTACACCACGGCATTCTCTGCTTGTGCTCAACTTGCGGATTTGGAAAGGGGAAAAGAGTTTACGAGGTGTTGATCACAAGTGGCTTCGAGTTGGACGATTTCATTATTTCTTCAATTGTCGACATGTATGCCAAATGTGGGAACTTGGAGACTGCAAGAGAGGTGTTTGAGCAGAGTCAGAGCAAGAGTGTGGTCTCCTGGAATTCAATCATCACCGGGTATTTATCGGCTGGCAATAGCTGTAGGGTTTTGGATTTGTTCACAAGGATGATAGCACAAGGTATTAGGCCTAATTCGACTACCATAAGTTGCTTGGTAATGGCTTGCTCAAAAAGCTCCAATTTTGGACAAGGAAGGTTCATTCATGGCTACATTGTTCGGAACTGCATCGCAGTTGATATCTACATTGCCAGTTCGCTTGTAGATCTCTATTTCAAATGCGGAATGACTCGATGTGCGGAATATATCTTTGCCGACATGCCAAAATCAGATGTGGTCTCATGGAATGTGATGCTGTCAGGTTATGTGATGGCTGGAAGTTACTTTAAAGCGATCGAGCTCTTCCATGGCATGAGCTTTTTTGAGACCGTTCCGGATGTTATCACTGTTACTACTGTTCTATCTGCTTGTGCTCAATTAGCAGCTCTTGACCAGGGCAGAGAGATCCATAAGCAAATAAGCAAGAATAGTTTGGAAAGCAATGAGACAGTCATGTGTGCACTTCTCGATATGTATGCAAAATGTGGAGCCATTGGAGAAGCAAGAGCTGTTTTTGACAAGTTGGCTTCAAAGGATGTCTTGTCGTGGACTTCCATGATCATGGCCTATGGCTCCCATGGCCAGGCCATCCAAGCTCTGGAGCTCTTCCATGAAATGCAGAACGCAAAAGTAAAGCCGGACCGTGTCACATTCCTTGGCCTACTCTCCGCGTGCAACCATGGAGGACTGGTTATCGAAGGTTGTTACTATTTTAACCAAATGATGACTGAATACGGAATAAAACCCCGCGTAGAGCATTACTCCTGCTTAATTGATCTCCTAGGACGCTCCGGTCAGATAGATGAGGCGCTTAGTATAGTGAAGAACACACCTGGCATAAGAGCTGATGCAGGCTTATTAGGCTCATTGTTATCTGCTTGCAGTTTACACAAGAACTTGAAATTAGGAGAGGAAATTGCTAGTCTTCTTGTCAAATTGGATCCAGATGATCACTCCGCTTCGATAACTTTGGCTAACATGTATGCATCAGCTGGACGGTGGGATGAAATGAGCCAGGTTCGCACAAGAGTAAAAAAGAGAGGGTTAAAGAAGAACCCTGGGTGCAGCTGGATTGAGTTTGAAAACACAATTCACCAGTTCTTTGTGAAAGATGACTCGCATCCACACACTAATCTAATATACGAATGGCTAGGGTATCTTTCGCTGCACATGGAGGACAATTCTGAAATGCTGATGGCCCTGCACTGATCTTAAACGTTGGTATCATGCTAAGAACCCGGTGTTTACCCGCGAAAAGCAAATTTTTGATTGCCTTGAATTGACTGTAAAGATGATTCTTGGAGAGGATGAGCATTCTGATATTGACATGAAGAGTCATACAACTTGTGGTTATTCACTAGTCTCTTTTCGGATTCTAACCAATTGAAATTGAAGAGATTACTTCCAAGGGAGTAGGATTCTGCTACTAACTGAAACTTGTTTAGATTGTTTAAATTGCATTATCTATATCATTTACTTTCACAGGATTGAAGAGAGGGAAATGTGCATTTGTTCTTGATTATTGGTGTGTTTACTATCATGGGAATAAATCAGAAAATGAGAAGTAAAAAAGAGATGAGGGAATATAATTCCATCAATTTCCTCTAATTTATATCCACTATTTGCACGGATACTATGTATAAAAAAAAAAAAAAAAAAAAAAAAAAAAATAAAAAAAAAAAAAAAATAAAAATATCAATAAATCTAATCATGATCATTGATATGGATAAATCTGATATGTTGTCAATCTGATGAAAATATTGATATGTTTTTCATTTAATTTATAATGAAATAAAAAAAAAAAAAAAAAAAAAAAAAAAAAAAAAAAAAAAAAAAAAAAAAAAAAAAAAAAAAAAAAAAAAAAAAAAAAAAAAAAAAAAAAAAAAAAAAAAAAAAAAAAAAAAAAAAAAAAATAAGATAAAAAAAAAAAAATCGTACGGACCTAAGGATCACGAGATAATCACAGTATAATTAGTCACAGTTAGAATTATACAAAACCAATAATAGTGGCCACGGATCGAAAATCTAAACATTAAAAAAAAAAAAAAAAAAAAAAAAAAAAAAAAAAAAAAAAAAAAAAAAAAAAAAAAAAAAAAAAAAAAAAAAAAAAAAAAAAAAAAAAAAAAAAAAAAAAAAAAAAAAAAAAAAAAAAAAAAAAAAAAAAAAAAAAAAAAAAAAAAAAAAAAAAAAAAAAAAAAAAAAAAAAAAAAAAAAAAAAAAAAAAAAAAAAAAAAAAAAAAAAAAAAAAAAAAAAAAAAAAAAAAAAAAAAAAAAAAAAAAAAAAAAAAAAAAAAAAAAAAAAAAAAAAAAAAAAAAAAAAAAAAAAAAAAAAAAAAAAAAAAAAAAAAAAAAAAAAAAAAAAAAAAAAAAAAAAAAAAAAAAAAAAAAAAAAAAAAAAAAAAAAAAAAGAAAAAAAAAAATATAAAGAGAAATAGATCAGAAGTAGAAGAGAATAAATTAAATATATAAAAGAAATGGACAAAAGGTAGAGAGAGATAATAAAATAGAAGAAAAAAAAATATGAAGAGAAATTAAAAGAAAAAAAAAATAAAAAAAAAAAAAAAAAAAAAAAAAAAAAAATTTTATATAGAAAAAAAAATAATAGAATATGATAGAAGTAGGAATGAAAATAGGAAAATTCTTATTTATTATTGAATTAAAATGTCAAGGAATGAAATCATCATTCATCAATATAAAAACTCAAATACAAAATATAGAGCATCAAATGACCCAAATCCTTCTTAAGCAAGTAAATATAAAACACCAAATGGTCTAAATCCATCTTAACCAAGTAAAAGAAAATTAAACATCCATATTAGTCTCATTACCAACACTTCCTTCATCATTAAATAAGACTGATTCCACTTCAGGTTCATCAAGAGACAAATTAACAATTTCAAGGATAGCAGCACCCTCCATATCCATGGAATCAAATGCATCCGCTCCAACATCCCACATCTTACTTTGTCCTTCACTATAATGTGGATTCCTCCTAGACAAAAGATGAAGATTGGAGTGAACATACACCAAATCTTCCGCTCTTGGTGGTGTTATTTTGTTTCTCTTTAATGATTGCATGAAATTGTAAGTGCTCCAATTTCTCTCACAACAACAAGAAGAAGAAGGTTGCTCAAGTAGCTTTAAAACTAAACTTTGAAGAGTTGGTGTGACAGCACCATGGATAACCCACCACTTAGTTGGAGACATCAAACCTCGATCACGCATTGCATCATTATCAGAAAAATCATCAATAGCGGCTGAAAAAGAGGCAAACTCCTTGTTGACACTTCTTCGTTTTGATGAACTGGAGTAAAATCTTTCAATGCACTTTTTCCTTTCCCTTGAAACTTCAATATCTCTATGTGGAGGAAGACGATTGGGAGATTCTTGGAGCCACTCATTGCTATAATATCTATATAAAAAGGTTGATAATTATTAATTAAACATGAACTAATATTTATAATTTGCTAAAACTTAGTTAAAATTTTTTATAATTTTACCTCGGATTCAAAGAATGTGTCAAACGATGTAGAGATATATTACTTTTATTCCATCGCTCCACCAAAATATCATGAACAACCTTATAAAAGTTTGAATATCCACTTTGAGGCGGAGGCCCCTTCGAGATAGCAACCTTAATCTTCTCTATCATTTCATCCCACCACTCATATATTAAATGAAGACAGGGTTGATCAGTGTCTGCTTTCTTAAGCATCTCATAAATTGGACTTGTGAAAATATATAATTAATCTTTTCCCAGAATTGATCATCCAATATTGTGTACTTCACTACTCTGGCCTTCACTACATCATCCTCCTTGTACAAATCTCATCTTTTACTAATTACCATGTTTTCAAGACATTGATTGATTTGTCTGAACCTTTTAAGCATAATGATCGTGGAAGCAAATCGAGTCTTTGCAAGTGAGAGCATCTTCAAGTTTGAGTTATCGTTGAACATCGATAATCTCATATTGTGATTTATTATAAACTTCTTGATCATCAAAACATTATCTGATATTTCTGCTATCCACTTGCACTCTTCAAAGGTTTCTTTGTTTTGTGCAGAGAGAATCGATGCACAAATATTCTTCAAAGCAAGATTCAGAGTATGCACAACACAAGGTGTCCAAAATATGTGCGGGAACTTTGCCTCAACAAGTAAGCCTACGGCTTTACATACAGGAGCATTATCATTGATCACTTGTACAACATTCTGATGCCCCACTTCATTTATGGAATCAATGAAAAACTTTGAGATGAAACCTTTATCTTTATACTCACCTTCACAATTTATTGTCTTTAGAAACATTAGACCACTTTCACACACGACCATGATATTAATAAGTGGTCTTCTCTGTACATCTGACCATCCATCACTACAAATGTTAACACCTTTTTGTTTCCAAGCTGCTTTTGTTGGCTCCAATAACTTTTCAATATGAGCTTTTTCTCTTTAAAAAAGTGTAGTTCTCAACAAATTGTATCCAGGTGGAAGATAACCAGGAATCGTTCGTTGAGTTGTCATACTAAAAGCACGTATATAATAAGGATTTCTAGCGATATTGAAAAATAATCCCCCTATGTAAAACAACCTCGCAATTTCAGAGTGAAGTTTATCTCTAGCATTCAAATTAAAAGTTTTTTCAAGAGCGTCAAGTGTTTCTTTCCTCTTTTTTGTTGGATATGTTGGTCTTGGATCTTCACTTTGCAAGGAAAAAGGACTACTGCATGAGGATTTTGAAGTCATGTTTGATGATATAGATGATAACAACAATTGAACTTCTTTCAATTTAGCATTCTTCCTTCTCAATTATGCATCATCCACTAGTTGTTGCATATGCTTTATTTGATCTATTGTAGCAGCCACACAACCAGCAATTCCATAGCCTTTGAGTTTTAGTAGTGTGTTTCACCCTTGAGTATGATCCCTTGCATAGTTTAGTACATATGTTACATGACCAAGTAACATTTCCTCTTCCAACTCCCTTTTCAATCTTGGTTACAAATTTCCACAAAGAGAATAATCATCTACATCCTCCTGTATACTCGTGTTTTGAAAATTTTCCATTGCAAAATAGTTGAAATAACAAAACATAACAGTAAATGGTAAATAGATGAATCATGAAGTATCCATGTGAATCATGAATCATGAAGTTTGATGATGAATCATGAATCTTAGCCCAAAGAATAAGCATATGATCAAAACCAAAGCTATTCAGTATTCATCAAACAAAAAAAATTAAAACTTTGAAAGCTAACAAGAAGAAAAATGAGACCGAGAGATTAAGACTTACCTGGCAAACAATGGCAGCAACAGTGGAAAGGGAGACGAGCTACGGTGGAGATAGAAAGGGAGGTTGGAGGTGACGGTTGTAGAAAGGAGGCAACAACAGCACCCAATAGGGAGGCGGGTGGTGACGACGATGCCAGAAAGGGGCAACGACGACGACTGAAGAAAGGACGACGTGTGATAGAGAGGGAGGAGGGTGTCGGGACGCTAGCAAAAGAAAGGCGAGCGACGATGCCATAAAGGGGCGACAACGATGATGATGGCTGAAAAAAGGGCGACGTGCGATAGAGAGGGAAGAGGGTGTTGGGGCGGTAGCAGAAGAAAGGTGGGCGGTGGCGGCGGCGACGACGACGGCGGCTGAAGAAAGGGCGACATGCGATCGAGCAGAAGAAAATGCGACGGCTGAAGAAAGGGTGTCGGGGCGGTAAAACAATTAGGCAATTAGGTTTTGTATTGCTTTTTTAATTATTATTAAATAGTTTTTTAATTAAACTTAAAAACTTTCAAGATTTTTCAATTAACCCTTAAAAATTTTAAATATTTATAATTTTACTCAAATATTTTTCAAAAAATTATCTTGGCTGTATCCTTACCGTATCCTTGTCGTGTCCAAAACGTATCCTCCCGATCAAACCTCAAAAAAGTCAATGACACAATTTTGGCCGTATCCGATACGCGTATTTGCGTATCATATCTGTATCCGTGTCCGATACTTCACAAAACTCATTTCCAGGAGTATCCGTGCTACATTAATATCCACCAAAATAGGGTGGAAATACAATTTAAAAAAAAGGCAATCCTCTTATTTTTCTTTCCTTTTTCACTTAATCAGTTTCTTTCCCTTCTAATTCCTCCCTCCCTTCCAGATGAACACAACAAATAAGATGTGTACGCTTTATCTCCATCTAGCATTTATTTCATTTCTCTCTTAATTCTGTCCAAGTAAACACAGCATAAAGAAAGCCTAAACAAAGAAAAATACCTTCAAATCCATAAGTTTTGTGGGCCATATTCTCGCATAATGACTGGCACACTGGTAGGAGGGAGCTGCAGAATAAACAGCAATCACAAGGTGATGGAGCTTGTTTTCGTAACATAAAAAACATAATAAAAAGCAAAAGAAATGTTTATTTAATAATTCATGATAATTTATTTGTGTCCGAGCTTCCTATAGGTATTCAGGAGCAATGGTTTGAAAGCTTCGAAGTAGTCGTAATGAAGCACAAGCGCGATCAAAATTCACGTAGAGACCTGATGTCACTTGGATTAACATGAAAGATAAACAAGACCATGCAGAGAAAGTGACGATCGCATATTGAGAACAAAAACTTAAAAGAAATAGAATAATCCTCTTGTGATTATTCTAAAAACTTTTCAAAAATCAAATTGCCGATTTGCATTAGGTTGCCAACTTGTCTCCCAAATAATTTGGAAAAGGAATAGAATAAACTTCTCGACAAGCAGATGGGATGATGCATACTTTAGTGATAACTATCATTGCCTCTGTATAAATGCAGATTATAATTCAAAACATGATAAAATGGTGAAAACTTAAATAAACTGGTTACAGGATTCCACTGCCCACTAGTAGATACCTAACAACTCATTGATGTGTAAAACATCCATACAAATAATTATTCATTAGGGAAAACTAGATTAGATACAATCAAATACATTTTTAGAACAAAGTCAACCTGATTGTTCACTTACTCACGAGAAAGGAGAGGAAGAGGGGGAAAAAAAGAAGTTAAATTGTTTAATTGGTGGTGTGAAGGGGAAACAAGAATGGAGGTGGAAATTTTGCAAGAATAATGGGCTTGATATGAGACTATTTTGTAAACACCCTTTGATCCCATATCATCACTAGCTCCAATTTAATTGCAAACCAATAAATTATTCGACAGAATAAACATGCTCTACTTGGGTGAATAAAGGACAGAAAACTAAAACAAAAAGTGTCTCCATCCAACAAACTTGGACAGAAAAGTGTTTTTTATGGCAGTGTGGAGGTAGTCAAAAAAACATCTTCTAGGTCAGCAGTTTTACGGCAGTGTGGGGAAAAGTGTTTTTGATGGCCATTAAGCAGTTTGAAGACTAAACCTTGTCTTAGTGTTTAGGCTAATGCAAGTAGATAACTTAAAGGTTGCAGCTTCTAATAGCATACCATCAAACACTTGTCTCCCTATCTACTTAATGGAATAGACAATGTAGTGGGAAAAAAACAAACTCATCAGTTGTTGCAAGATGATGAAATTTCTAAAAGACTGAACAATAAAATAGAAGCTAATTGCAACTCACCATTCCATAATCTGTTATAATCATTGAGACGTAATCAGAAGGTGTGGTGTCATAACTGTTGATAAAGAAGAATGAGGTAAACCTCCTTTGCACCTATATGGAACTCCAAACACTAAATTAATCTTTCATAGGGAAATACTCTTACTTGAGATTAAGAAGCTGCAGATTATCATTATTCATGCAGCCATCCAGGTATGACTCTACATGGGTGGGAACTTTCAAAATGGCATCTGGATCACCTGAAAAATAGCAACAAAGAAATTGTATAGAACAACATTGCAAAATAACCCCCAAGAAAAATTAGCAATCCAACTAGTAAGATCACTTGGAAGTATATACCTAGTTCATTGAAACATATAGAATCCAGCTGTACCCTTTCATGAAATTTATAAGCCTCACAACAAACTAGAACAGGAACTCGGAATGCTTTTGCAACCATAGCTACACATGCTGTTCCCACTCTTGAGTAGACAGTCCCATCAGAGAGCACTGAGGCAGCTCCTATAAAAACCCGTGTCACTTCATGCATGATGTATGATAGTGCATTAATATGTGTATACGTGCAGTTAAGTCCCTGGGCCACCAGTCTACGGAGCAATATCTGCCCTTCAAGCTTGGGACGGGAATCAACTATCACAATGCGGAACTTCTTCCTGTGCTCATGGGCATACACTAAAATCATTTCAACAACCGATGACAATCCATATGTTAGAAGAACATCCCCATCCCTGATTTTCGCAAAAGCGTGCCTAACTATAACCTTATCAGCAATTATTATTTTCTGATTTATGAAACGATCAATATCAGATTGAATACTAGCTTTGGCATCCAATTCTGACATAGAATGTGGTAATTTAGCAATCCTATTCTTCAGAAACTTGATAGCATTTCCCATGCTAATTGAAAGAGGTCTACATTCAATCAGAAATGAGACAAAACTACTAATTTTTGCATTCAGATCTCGAACAAGAACTTTTCCAGGCGGTGTAGAGTAATCTTTAATTGCCTCTTTAAATGCTAGAAGCATCGCAATACAGCGAGCATTGCCACCAGAAATTTTACCAGACAAATGATGAAGTCCAACCTGAAGACCAGTGAAAGCAGCAGCAACATTAGAAACAAGTTCTTATGGCATCCATCCATGACACAAGAAGATTCAGATAGTGGGTCAATTAACAGTATACTCGTTTAGAAAGCGTCAACTTTAACATAAATTGCATTTCTTTCTATGTATTGTTAACTGTAGACAATATTAACAAATTATATTGCAAAGAACTTCAGTTTCATCTTCATTTTAAGGATAATGCTTTCTATATGACCAAGGACAAGCATTAAATTATGCTTGTCCCAAATTATCAAATTCATTTTAAGATTTTATGATGGAATACCACAACGATTTATGGCATTATCCAATTATGTCCAGTTCAACTCAATGGAGACTCCAACAAGAAAAAGAAAACCTTTTTTATTGGAACAAATTACCAAAGATTAGGTTCTTGATACCAGTTTCCAAGACCCAACAAAATACAAATTTATTCAAATTATATAGTGCCCAGCTCCACTACAACTAGACACGTCATGATTGTCAGGATGCAGAGAATTATGCTCTCACCCAGTTCAATTTCCATTCTGACCCATTTAATTGATTAAAAAGATGATAAAATTGAACTACCTGTCCCAAACACCCAAACTAAAGATAGTTCCTCATTCATGCATTGTCAAGTATAAACCTTTACACATTACTGTGACATCCAGCAGGAGTCTAAATGAGGGTGTTAAAATGAGCTTGTCATTATTCCTCTTTTTAGCATCACATAGGACTCGTAATGTAAACAGTTCCAGCATTACTAGACCTTGTGGTAGAACTCCCGATACTCCCCACCAAAATGATTTTTTTTTACTGGATAACAGCTGTCACAGCTACAAGATGGTCACTGTTAGATAACCAAAGAAGCCTAGAGGAGCATATTTTAACCAAGCATACGTGCATTTCAAAAGTTAAAGATAACCTCAATTTTCTGCATCGTACACAAGTGGTATCATGTATGGTACCTTGTAAACTGAAGGATGAACAGCATCAAGTTGAAAAAACTTTGCTTCAAGTTCTTGAAGCTGAGTCCCATGCACATATTGAGGTAGATGTTGGAAAAATTCAACTCTATTTTTAGCTTCACATTGATTAACTATTGCTCGCCGTTTCACTTTTTCAACCTTATGCTTATCATCAAACTGCATACGCAGAGGAGGTACTTCTTTCTTACGTTCCTTTTCAAAGGGGCGATCAACCTTCTTTTCAGATGATGCTGCAACTTCAGGAACATCCTTTTTTTTTGGAGTAGGTTTAACTACTTTACCTTGTTTTGTAGTGGGAGCTGCACCTCCTGCAGAAGATCAGACATAAGTTTATCAATAACATCAAATACAGAGATGCAAAATCAGACAAAAGAGGTAAAGATAAGTCATGAATGCAATGAGATAACTGAACTATGGTCATTGGATAGAGCAACTAACAATGACATATACAAAGGAATAAAGGAGAAATGCTTGCAGAAAAACTTACGTCATGCAGAATTATTTAGATAACTGAGTTCCATATTTGATTTCACAAAGATGTCACTATAAAGTTTTGTGGTTGAATGGAGGGGGGAAAAACTTTATTCAATAGTCCCCGACAAGAGAAGTTACTCAATCGACATATCTAGGAAAACAAACCAGAAGATAAGGTAATAATGTCTTGAACATACATTATAACTTTACAAGGATAGATTCAGCGTGCTTAGAGGAAAAAAGTGGAAGAAAACATTTTTAATCAATAGAACTGTAACTATTCATGTCTACAGAAATTCCAGATGCACATGTGACAATTTACACAACTAAAAGTTTTAGAGTAAGATATACCGTAAGCAAATTGAAGCACAGGAGAATTTCATGTAAGCACAGACTGAAGTGCTAGTCATAATTGAATCATTTTAACATTTTATATCTAGTTTAACATGATAAGTTAATAAAAACATCATAGATTGCTCAGTCGCAAAGTCATAATTTCCTAAGTTAGCTGAAGCAGCTGATACTTCTGAAGGCATAGTGCAGATTAGAAACTGATAATGTGAACAAAATAACATCTTGAAATCATGAATTGGATAAACAATGCAGTGAACATATTGTGAAATTAGGTTACAATGTTCAATATCTTAAAAAATCAATGAAAATGAATCAGAGCCTACCACCTTCCTTTGCAATAGCTTTTGCAGCACGTTGGGCTTCCTGGAGAGCACGCCGCTCGGCTTTTGTTGTTTTCTCTTTCAGCGGCTTGAATGTCCCTTCCTCGTCATGCTGTTTTTCCAACATTCCTATCTTTTTCTCTACAAGATGCCACTTGTTGTAAATGAAACTAACAAAAATTTCCAGAGTTGAAGATGCCTCTCATTTCAAATAACTATAGAATTCCAGCATTAGAGATAAACTAGTGAATACTTTATGGGAAAGTGTACAATAAAATAATGTTTTAAGCTATACAAAATTTTGAGTGTGTTTACTCATTGCTTCAACCCCACCATTTCGGGAATACAAAGGTTAGTGAAGCACAAGTCTTCAAAAGGAAGATTAGCCTTATTTACTATCTACCAAATTAGTCTGAATAAAGCCAAAAAAATAGTTTAAGACTAGACTTTCTACAATTTAGGTAGGTTAGAATACTTAATGACATGAAGTAGCACAAAGTAACATCTTTTAAACGGAGGATCACTTTTTAATGTTTTTGGAAGACAGCTAAATCACAATCTTACCTTCTTATTATCCTATTTATCTAACATAGTCCAGATCAGATTCAGCTACCAGAAAAGGGGGCATGTAGGTTGCTGGGTTGATAAAAACGATAGGACGATGACAAGTGATTCATGTTTTTAAATAAGAAAAATCATACCTGTAATTCCAGGCAGCGCCTTTACCACCAATGAAGTCTTCGGAGGGTTTTCCGGTGTATGGCTGCCGCCGATGCTACCACCAGCACCGACTGACTTCGCCGCCATCAGATCACCGCTACGCCCGGGGAAGGCGGTACCAACCTTATCCGGCTCAGTCCGACCATACAACGAAGACGCAGAAACATCGTCAGAGAACTCGGAGACAGTGCCCTCGATCCTGCTGGAAGGCGACGTCATCGGGGGCGTCCCGAGGAGGACTTCCGACGGATTATAGCTGCCGACCCGAATCTGAAGGTTATCGAGTCGGAGCGCCGTGGCGGCGATGGGTACGGGGAGAGGAGCGGTGACGCGGGCGGAGAGTCCTTCATGGCGGGGCGGGGGAATCATGACGGGAGAGAGGGAGCTACCCGAAAGGGGGAGTTCCAGGGAGGCGCCGGCGGCCGGGGTGGCAGCGGTGTCGGAAACGGTGCGCGCGGGTGGTGCGGCGGCGGGGGTGACGAAGCCGACCTGGCGGACCTTGGGATCGCTGATGGTGCGGGGAGGTCGCCGGGGTTCCATAGGATCGCACCGGCGGGAGACAGGAGTCACGGGACGCAGGAAACGCTAACGCTTGACTATTTTGATTTAGCAAGAGTATTTTGTTTATTAAATAATCAGCGGAAATTAAAAGTTACCTCAAATAATCTTTTTTGTTAACAAATAATTTATTGACAAATACTATCAATTATCTTCGGGCGAAAAAAAAGGGAAAAACCACGCATACTTTGAATGCTTCAAATTTTATTTTCTCATTTATTATTATTATTATTGTTGTTGTTAAACTACGCATACTTTGAATGCTTCAAGTTTTATTTTCTCATTTATTGTTGTTGTTGTTGTTTTATCGAATTTTAGAATTTTTTTGGGAATTAATGAATTGCCTTGCAAGGAAATCATATTTTAATTTCTGATTACTAAAAAATTATTAAAATGCAACTAAATAAATGTGTTAGAATTATAGATGATAATTTTCCAACATACTCGGGACTGGGGGACAATCCGAAATGAAGATGAGTTCAGAGAGTCTCTTAAGGTATGAATTCGATTTGAAGATTTTTCAAATCGCCGCAATTGAATATGGGCGAGTATTGTTCAGAGTCTTTGATTTTTCAAACTACACATACTATCTTTATTTCTAAATCTACCTCGATAATAATAATAATAATAATAATAAAAAAAGAGTTGGATTTTTTTATTTATTAAATCAAGGATTATTAATATATATATATATATATATATATTGTTTAATTAATATTAATATATATATATATATATATATATATAATTATATTTTTTTATTAATATTTTTATGAAATATATTGAAAATTGAAAGATAATAGATAATGGATATTTAAAGTGGAGATATGGACGAGATGGAGATTTAATTTTGTAAGGTCGGGATTGGGATTTACTAATTAAATAAAATTGGGGATACGATCGGGATAAGAGTGGAATATAATTGAGGGTGATGATAGAAATAATCCGTTCTCCGGTGTCATTGATAGTTGGAATATAAAAATTATTTAATTCAACCAATAAAAAAACACAAATAAAAAAGCGAGGTGTTGGCTGGGCTATGAAGATCAGAGCCCAAGAAAAAATGTTTCTTGCTTCTACAGTTGAGCCCGTCCCGAACACAGCAGCTGCGGTCCCTGTGCATAGTGTAGGGTTGAGAATGGATTTAAAATTCAACCGATCGAATCGATAAAAGATTATTTTGATTCGAATTCCGGCTAAAATTTAAATAACTAAAGTTTGATTAAACTATTATTTTTATTAAACAATCATGATAATTTTTAAATTATTTTTAAAATTAAATTAGTTCGGTTAAACTATTTCAAATAATTGAATGAGAAAAGTTTGATTAAATTATTTTAAAATTTTAATATTTTAAATACTGAATGATCAAAGTTTGGTTAAACTATTTTAAAATTTTAAATAATTATTCTAAAAGTTTAGTTAAATTAAATACCAATTTAGTCGATTTAATCAAATTTTAATTTTTAAAATCAAAATTGAACAGATTAAATCGATATAATTGATATTTTAAGAAAAAAAATTAAATTTCGTAATTAATCAAACTTTCAATTGGTTAATTCAATTTAACTGAACTTATTCTCGTCTCTAATCGTGAGTGACTTGAGATCATTCACTCTTCTCTTACGGATGCCCTCTTGGAATTATAATTTATAATTGCACTTAATCTGTCGCTCGAGATGTTCTAGTCCACTCTTATATATCCCATATGCCAAACATGAAAAGTAGACATCGAATGTACGAAGGGGAAGATTGAACTGTCTTCACAAAGCTCCAAACCGAGTAAGGGTCGCAACGAGAAGATTCTTCATTCGACCATGGGAAGAGGAAATCATAAGTACCGATGAAGCAAGAGTTTTACGTGAAAGAGACTGAGAGATAGGTCGTCTTTAGGCATAGGACATTAAGATCTATGTATATGACCTCAATTTTTATTAGGTCCATTATTTTTGATATATTAAACATATTTTTATTATATATTTTAAAGGAATGAAAAAGAATAGGGTCTTAATAAAAAATTTATGTATCTCATTTTTGTCAAAAATATAGATTTTATAAAAATTTATTATGGTTCCAACCAAAAGAGTCATAAGGGGATCTCTTTTTAATATTTAAATTTAATTTTTATTATATATGTTATTTTATAAGATTTAATATATTCCTCTTTAATATCTTTCAACCCTAGCTAATTTTCTCTCGTTACATTTATTTTTTATTAGTGACGTTTTCTTTCTGATTGGTAGGAACATAAATTAGAAATTTTTTTATTCATGCAATGCAAAATAAAAATATTAGTCTTTTTTCGAGTTCCCCTCTTTTCTTGACTAGCTCACCCTCTTTGTATTTTTGTGGCTCGTTGATATTGGAAAGAAAAATTACACCTAACGCTGTCACGTTAATCCGGTTGGTATTATTAAGCTCTTTGTTTGATTAAGTTCAAATGTTGAGGGATTCATCCATATTGTGTTTGATCGAAATAGAAGATTTTATTATTTTAAAGTAACAGTGAGTTAGATATCTTTGTCATTTTGCTTCCTCGATTGACATTAAGTTTAGATTTTATTTATATGTATTTATAGAAATAAATTTTTTGATTCCTATTTGTTTCTATTCTATCATTTATAACTATTTTGGTTTAGGTGATGAAAAATATGATTTATTTTTTCTTTTATTCTGTGCGACTTATTTAGTTCTTAATAAATGATAATGGCTAGTTTGATTTCGTTATGATCTTCAATTTTTAAGGAATATATTGAGTTTTATCATTTTATATATTATTTTTTTTTTTTTTGTGATTTGCAGTGATGATGAGTTGATGGAAACATAATTTTTTTTATTATCCTATTTTATTTATTCCTTTTTTGTAAGGATTGTTATCTTCATATTCTATTTGAGTAATTAGACATTTTTGTAATCTTTATTAGCAGTTGCAATTCTGAATGAAAAAAGATGAGTAGAAATTTTTTTAAACAATATTAAATACCTATTTTTTTACCTAGGATCTTAAATAGGCTTGAGTCGACCTTGCTGAGAGAGAAATTCATTTTTAATTGCTTATCTAAGCCTACTATGCCTGGGGGCCTGGGGCTCGCTGCCTGCTGGATCGGGCCATTTGGGTCTTTGATTATTTTTTTACCAATCCGGGCCAATTCAAATGCATCGTATGGTTCATCATGATCAACAATCAACACGGGCTGATCCATTTAGGACTATCAAATGATGAATTAATAAATTTTTAATTTAATCTGTTTAAATTATTAGACAAGATTGACTGATCTAAATTGGCGGCTATATGTACTAGTTAGTTATTTGAAGTTGAAGTTGGATTAGATTCAACTTTTCATATAAATAAGGGTGAGTAAAAGTTTGATTAAACGAATTAATCAACTGAACCAATCAAATATAAAAATTTGGTTTGATTAATTCAACAATTAAAGTTTTTTCTTAAAATATTGATTTAATGGTTTCGATTTTGAAAATCAAAATTAATTAAAATGATTAAACTGATATTTTTAATTTAATTGAACTTTAATAATAGATATTTTAAAATTTAAAATAGTTTAATCGAACTTTAACTATTCGATGATTTAAAATAATTTAGCTAAACTAATTTAATTTTTAAAATAGTTTTAAAATTATCATGGTTATTTTTAATAATAATAGTAGTTTACCTGAGCTTTGATTATTTAAATTTTAACCTAAATTCGATTATTTTGATAAAAATTGAATTAATCGATATGTTATCGGTTCGATTTTTTTTAAATTCAATTTATTCGAAAAAAATTCTATTTATTAATGACGATTTAATTGGTTTTATCAGTACAGCTTTAGTTAAGGAGATATATATTATAATCAGAAATCAATAATCAAGTCGAAAATCTTTTTCAATTTATTTCGAATTTTAAGGTCAGCAAGATTAGTTTTAATTTAGCTTTGGTTTCATACACTTATTTAAATTAAATTGTTGGTTTATTAAATAGGAGATAAATTAATATGTTAATTACAATCATTTTTAAATGTTATTAATTTGCCATGTTTGATAATTAAGAAAAATCTTAAGTTATAATTTATACAAAAAGAGTTTTGTTGTTATGCACACTCATTTATGAACAATGACATTTTTTTTAAAAAAATCACTTCTTTTAATCTAAATTCTAAAAAATAAATTAAAAAAAATAATATCCATAAATCTTAAAATCAAAACGTTAAATCCAGAGCTTAAAAAAAATAAACAAAAATAAATAAATTGATTTTTTTAAGTATACATAGACATTCATATTCTACTTAATATAAACTATCTTTAATAATTAGGTTGTTCACATGCTTATTATGTATATTAGTAATTACTATACTATGTTAATTAATAAAGAAAAGAGAGGGAAAAAATATTTAAAAAAATAAGTCGAAGATATAATAGCACAAATTTCAAATAAACAAATTAAAACTTAGAAAAGAAAAGAATCTTTCTGATTCTCAGAAAAAAAGACGGAATTTATCAAGAAAGATTTTTTTGCTTATTATAAGATTGTGATTTAATCAGCATATATTTGTTAATAAAAAATAATCTGTCCCTTTGATCATAAATGGAAAGGTTTAAATTGATGAATAACCATGTCCTGTGCCGCTTCACTCCCCGAAGGCCCGAAGTTTAAAAAAAAAAAATGGAAAGGTTAATTGACTTTTGCATACTACTCAGTAACCAAAGAATGATAAGCAGAATAACTCTATTGAATTCATATTCTCACAAACCATCACAACCTTATCGATTACAAGTTGTACTCAAAACTTGTATAGTACACGGATCACCAAAGAAATTACAGTGACAGAAGTTCTGTAAGGGGAAAGACTATTATTATACATGGCTCATAGTGATTGTTAATCTGAGATCCAAAAAAAATATTTCGTCTTGAGCAACAATGAATAACTACTACAAAAATACCATCGATGATTTAAAACCAGCGACAAATATATGAAGTCACCAATCCTGCAGCAGAATATACAGTTGTGAAGCTTGTGTCAACGGGGGCAACCTCCGAGCACTCCTAGAGCAGTGGACCAACCAATTCACATGTTAAGTTACATGATAATGTCTCCAAACACCTCTGAGCAACTATCAATTTATTTTACATGTTGAAACGTCTAAGAGCTTTACAAATTTTTGTGGTCAGTTTATAAACCCAGTTTTCTTGCTCAAAAGAGGACTGACACATGAACCACTGGGGACCTCAGTTCATGGAACGGGAATTAGTATATGTATTTTGGGTGATTACTATATCCAGGCGAGAGAACCTCGATCATTTGCCACTTGAGGTCGGCCTCGGGTAGGTGTGGCTGGTCTGTTGGCATTAATTTCCTGATCAAATAAAAAAAATAGAAAGTACAGCATGCGTATTAGATACAATATTGTTGGCGATAGATGCAACAATAGAGTGCAAACATTAAGGGAGTTAGCAATATTTATTTACCTGCATCCATGTATCCTCAATATGACGCTCCGGTGATGTTTCAGATGAATTGATGGCAGGAGGTAAAGGATGAATTAGCTTTGGGACAACCACGAGATCTCGTCCCAAAACCAAAATTGCCCCGGCATTATTTGCTGTTCCTGGATGTATGGATTGAAAGAAAATTAGGGGAAAGAACAAATAAGGAATGGACTGTCTTATTTCAAAACCATGGATCCTCACCACAATAGTTAGTTGCAGAGAAAAGAGTGATTAAATGACCCTGAGCAAACCGTTCAAAACCATCCATGACACACTCATGTGCCCGTACTATCAACTGGAGGTCATTATTATTGCAGAACTCGATGACTCGGTCAGGCTGTTACATAGAAGATCAAAAAAATTAAAACAGTTGTATAGGAATCGAGTGAAATAATCCAAGCCAAATATAAATCACTAACCCCAAAAGTAACCAAGCCAGGACCCCTGGCATTTGGTCTTAAACCTTCAACACTATCATTCTCTGTTGGATCAGACCTGCATGAAAAAGAAAATGGGGAATAATTATTAACTGACAGAAATATATCAAGAGAGGGCATTTCTTTTCAGTTTTGTACGTATCAACCATAGCAGATCCATAAGAACGATTGCACCAGTTTCCATTGTGATAGGTCGCTGAAGGTTTTCAATCTGCTCTACATGATTTATCGAACGGCCAATGCCGCCGTGCATGCAGATAATCTTCTTCTCAATTGTAGCAGCTAAAGGCAACCAATTAAACAATCGGTTAAAACGGTGCCACACCCAAATTCCGTCTCGTTCTCCCTGTTTCCAAATAACATAAACAATGATGTGGAACACAAATTTTTATTGATAAACTAACTATGACAGAAAATCAAATTTAATGGTACCATTCGCTCAATGCACTCAGTACGAAACCCAAATAAAGCATTAATGTCTGCTGCTTCATGGTTTCCACGAATTAAATGAACACTGTGTGGATACTCGATCTGCAATATCAATTCAGGAAGCTTGCTCATAGCTTAATGATGCAATACATTTGCAAACATAGACACGCACAAGTGAATGCAAAGTAATCCCTTCAAGGATTCTTTGATACTAAACATTTTCAAAATGATATTTGCGCATAAGACTACTAACATGTACAAGCTTGAGTGGAAAGTAATACCTTCAATGCAAGGAGAAGAGAAATAGTTTCCAGGCTATGTTGGCCACGGTCAACATAGTCACCCAAAAAGAGATAATCGATATAACTGAAAGTGATGAAAAGCTAAGACAGTGTTACAAGCCGATAAAGAAAAATATTAACAAAATAAAAATATTACAGGTTCAAAAAAGATGCACACAAGCACATAGCCAAAACTGTGTAGTCAGCATCTATTTTCACACTGCAACATACAAATATGCCAAAGCAAACTTAAGCCTAGTATCTGAATATCTTAAGTTATATAGTGTGCAAAGGCAAACCATAAAAAAATTGTACAGATCACAGAAAACAACTGCACCTATCATCTTGCTAAAACTTGGTCTAGTCAGTAGCTATTTTCACACTGCAATATAAGCAATAGTTCGAAGCAAACTTAAGCATAGGGTTTGAATATCTGAAGTTGAATATTAAGGACAGGATATAGAAGGGTATTCTGTACTAATTGAATCATGAAGAAAGCATAGTGGAAATTCAGTCATACTTGATAGAATTAATGAAAGTAAAAAATGCTTACGAAATGTCCCCTGCTGTCGAAGGGGCACCATACTCATCAAACAAGCGCATAAGATCCCCAAACTGACCATGTAAATCACCAAAGATTTTGACAGGAGCTTTAATTTGTAGAACAGTTGGCTCACTAGTGAATATTCTTTCAGAACTATCACAAAGTTCAGCAATCTCATTACAATCTAAGAAGAACTGTCGGCGTACAGGGGGTTTCCAACCACGTGGTTTCAGGAGATGAGCAACAACCTGTAAATTGAATGTATGAAACTATCATCACTAGAAGATATTGTTTAAAATTGAAAATTATATTAAGTGAACATTTGTCTAATATATGGAATCCTAAACCCTTTTTATAGACTAATAACATGAGTTATTCTTTTAGACTTCTGATGAAATTTTTCTAAACAAATTTATCTAAAAGTTACACTATCATATCCCATAATTTATGAAATATTTTCAGCCTATATATGATTACAAACTCATGTTTTCCTACAGATACTTTACACACATAATCAACAAGACATAATAGATCTCAGAAACATTGTTCTTGATCTGCGTATGAAGTATCTACAGTTAGCAGTATGTGCCAAGCTCTAAAGTAGTGATTAAGTGGTGGTACTGGAAAATGTTGCTCAGTACTGCTCACACTTAAATAATTCACATCTAATATAGCTTTGAGTTTATTAAACTGTGACATCAGCCTACAAAATATGGTCTGCTACTTCCTTTCATTATTAGCGGCCCAACAGTTATCAGAAACCAGAATCAGTACATTATTTAGTTATTTAAGATATGCTTATAAGGGATCAAGTTTGAATTACCATATGAAACTAGTTGGTCCTTAGATATCTAAGCCAAAACAGTGCCCTTGTGAACAATGCAAGAGTAGGATAGTAATGTCCTACTTCCTAGAAGTTGAAATTTTGTAGTTACCTTTTTGGGTATACTATTAATAGACATTTGACGGTCTAATAGTTTCCTAGCAGCAGTTGCATTCTCTGGTGTGCCATAGCTGACCCTTCTACCTTCATTTTCAAATTGATCGATGGAGAGCTGCCTGACCATGCCACCCAAAGCACCTCCTGTCTCAGCTGCTACAACCACCTGCCAAAAGGACATTGTAGGTAAGATCCCAGAAACGACCACGGTTTTCTCCCCTCTAATAATTATCTTCCAGTCATATGATATATCTCAACTGTGCAGTCAGTTGAAACTCAGAGAAGCGCAAAACTTGGTGTCATAGCATACTGACCGCTCTATGATGCAATCGAACCCCAATTGAAGATGCACCATTTGAATGTGAAGGGTCTGGTGTTTTACTGAGATTTGAGAGTTGTTTTTCACCTGGAGTATCCTCGGAATCATAGGATTGATCAGGCAATTGTTCGACCTCGCCATTGTTCTGTCGTGCCTTGGCAGCAGCTAAAGCAGCACTAATTGCCTCAGCTTCTGCTGCTGACGCTTCTACTAAATACTGAACACCTTTGTTCAATCTACAAAACCCAAATATTTCACATGTTTCAAAATGAATCCCAGGAAATTCATCAACATATCATGAGCATGTCAGCAGTTTGCAATTTGCATATGAAAATATAGAAATATCACCGATAAAGTACAGAAAATGCTAATCCTGTCAACTGATATACCACCTCGGTCCTTGAAGCATGGTATCATCGGTGTTCATGTTGGTGTACATATCGCCATTGGCAGGAGCCACTGAAGGTTCCATCACTGCTGCACCATCAAGAACTGTTTCAGTAGTAGTTTGCCTTGATCTTTCATCAAAGAACATGTATCTTTCTGGTGATCCACCTATTTGTGCATTTGCAGTGGCAGCTGAAGCAGTAACGTGGGAAGCTGCACTTGTTTCAGCAGCAGCTGGATCTTCCGCAACAAGTAGGTCATCAAGAAGCATACCTACATAAAAAAAATGTATATTTAGCTAAAATAAAAGTGAAAAAGATGTGTACAAATTACCAGCATAAAAAGCAAAGTGACGCATCTAAATATGCGTGAAAAAGGACCAGCTGAAAACACCAGAAACAGTGTACACATGCATGAATAAATCACAAGAGCTATGGAGCTTTCACTTATGACCAACAGTTTGAGAAAAAAAAAATTATCTCGAGATGAAAAGTAAAGGATAGCTGTCTCCTATGTACCCGGCTGCCCCACAACTTCTGTCGAAGAATGATCAACTTTTTTCTCCGCTCTCTCTCTCACTCTGAGAGTTATGATTGGTAAAAGAGGTATGCCCAATTAAAGGCAGTTGACACTTAAAAGCTTAGAGGATAAATGGGAGCGGGAGCAGTGTATTTTCTCTCTCTCTCTCTCTCTCTCTCTCTCTCTCTCCAAACTCACTCATGGATACTACACTTCTGCAGCAGCGTGACTATTGAAAAGATAGTGTGCTAATATTGAAATTTCACTTTTGGTTTTCAAGATGCATAAAGAGATTATTTTCAATAATACAAATGATTAACCAAGTCAGGTAACGTCAAACCTGGGGCGACTAGCCAGACCCCATGGAAGTTTCACACTAGCCGCCAGGGATTATTTTCAATAATACAAATCTTACGTAAAGTTGCTAAATTAGCATATAATACATTCTCCTTTCTTGGGCCTTCCTATTGGAGCATTTCTTTCCTTGCATATTTTGAAGAACTAATAATGCCATTGGGAATAGATGATTTCAGTTAATAACAGTGTATTGTGTAGCCAGAGCCTCATAACTGGTGTCGCCAACATTCTTAAATATGAAATTTTGATCATTAACTTCAAAAATTCAATGGCAATTTGAGACATATCAGTTGTATCTACCTTTTTACAAAGAAATTCCTAATTTAGGTAATGGCAACCTGACACATTCTACGAGCATTGAATTTCAAACAGAGAACAGTTATACAGTTATGCTATTGCAATCCCAGGAGTGGATAGCGTCAATAAAATGGACAGCTTTCCAGAAGTCTTAAAAGGTGTAATGACAAATGTGAGAAAGAACTAAAATGTGCATGATACTGGATAGAAGGATGTGAACAACTGGCGTTGGACTCAAACTATTGCTTGAATGACACCTGATATGCAACAGGGCACAAAACAATGACACACCACCAATTATGATTTGTAAAGCAATAATAAGGATGACATTTTTTTTGGTATAAAATTGCTGGTATGCAGCACAATATGGTCTTTGAAAACGCTGAGTAGAATATTTATGAAAGCATGAGTTAAACCATTCTCATCTGAATTAATGTGACCCATACAAACCTTGGCACGCTGTGAGACTATGCAATCAAATGATTGAAGATCAAAGCATTTAGTGTAAGAAATTCACCAAATCACTCACAAAGGCAACAGAGTAGCCAAAGATATTCACATAATATTATAAACAAGAAGATAACAAACAGAAAAATCAAAAAATGAAGAGAGATTGTAATTTTTACACTGTGATACAAGCCAAATGCAGTAAAAGTTGCAAAAACAAAAACAATGTTCCAATTCTTACCGCCTCGTAATCCTCCATAAATGAAGATTTTGTCACCAACTGCAGCGGACGCATGCCTACAACGCCTGGTTATCTCAACAGATGCTTCTCCGCCAGCTGCATCAGCACTATATCTCCCTTTCCTGGGACTTGTCACAACAGACTTGGTATCACACCAAACTCCAGCAGCAGTGTCTAGCACTAAAGAACGAAAATACATGCTGTAAATGAATCTATATTACTAGGAAAATTATATAAAAGGACATGTGTTTTAGACTTTAAAAAAAGGAAACAAATGGTCAAACTGTAATCTTTTCCAGAAACCATCAACTTGTATGATATGGTTTATTTCTTTTCCAAGCCTATCTTTTCCCCATTTTCATTATGAGTTCTGTGATGTCAAACTGTAAAAGAAAAGTAGTTGACAATTTTTCTGTGGAATTGTTCACATATAAATAACTTTGGCATTTACTGTGTTGCGAAGATTGTAAAGAGATCAAACGAGATAGGAGCTAATGCAACATTCAAGTTCAGCAAATAAATATAATTTTGGGACTGAACCAATCTGGACATCCCACCTTCATGGCTACCTTTAGGGTTATGCAGATTAGACAAGGATGAAGGATCCTTGTCTGCTTTACAAAACCCAACTAGTTTCAGGTACAGTTTGAATTTGACCAGTGTCGCATATCCAATCTGAGCCATCTTGAAATTACAGTCAGAGATATCACAGCTTCATAGTCCACTTCTCCATCATGGGAACACCACTATTAATGGGAAGCAAGGTTATCTTTCCCACGGCAGTTCTGCAAGTCATGTCGCAAGGCAAAGTTGTTTTTCTCATCCCTTGCCCCACAATCATGATGGTGATGGCATTACAAGATAGGAACGTAAAACCATCAAAATATTGCTAAAAGTCACTACATCAGTTATATTTTATAAATTTATATGATGCAAATGAGATTAGGCAGAGCACAAAAATATTTGTCCATCCCCCTTTTGCTCTGCTTACAAGGAATTTTTCACTTCATCCCTGTACCAGAACATAGAAGGGAGAATGCAACCCAATCGGTCAGTTATTGTGGATCGCCAATGTGGGACCATGTATGACACTAAACCCTTAACAAAAGGTTGTCAAGAGAGACGGGGGTTATTTCCCAGTCAAGCCTTGCATGGTATCGACGTTTCAAAACAAACTGTATAGCAACAATGTACAGTAGATTGGGTATTTAATAAGCCATCCTGGTGATCCTATCAGAATGGGCATTATCCCTATACAAAAAAAAATTGAGATTGTTTCAATTGCAAGTGTCAACTTTGGTCTTGACAATTCTTAACACAAATGTATGCAATTTGCAAGCCATACACTTGGTACACTAGAACATACATAAATCAGTATCTTCTCCAGAATTATCTTAAAGCACATTGCCTTAGTACAAACAGAAGTTCATAGCTTTTGAATGCTAAATAGCAACCAACCAATATTTTATTTGGCTACGTCATGAAGGCAGTGCTCTAAATAGCGTTCAAGGCGGCCGCCTAGGAGGGAGGTGGGCATCAACCACGCCGCCTAGGAGGGAGGCAGGCATCAACCGCACCGCCTTTGTTTGAGACTATGCTTTAAGCGACAACTCACCTCCTTTCACCACTGTCGTCATTGTTGCTGTTGTTTCGCCACCGTGACGTGTCTAGGCACATCACCTAGGCCTGGCGACTAGTCCGAACGCATCGTCCAAGCCTAACGAAAGGCCAGAAGCGTCACCCAAGCCCGGTGATGCATTAAAAAATTGTTTTTTATTTTTAAATATTTAGATTAAATTTTTAATTAATATATTTATTAAAAGTAAATATTATAAAAAATAATGATTATTTATAATATTATGTATAAAAATAGTAAAAAAAAATTCAACCGCCTAGGCGGCTGAAGCGGTCACTAACCGCTCCGCCACTACCTACCATCATTTACGACATTGCATGAAGGGAATTAGCCTGTCCAAGTAGTATGGAGGCAAATATAGGCCTACCCTGAAAACAACAATCTTTTGTGGCTGTTAAGTATAAGCATACCAGCAATGCTTGAAGAGTCTTCTACAATTCGTCCACCACCAAGAGCCCCTCCAGAGACATGAAGCCTAGCATTTACAAAAACCTGCAAAATTTTATTGATAATTTAAATCAACATAATGTAGGGTACAGAAATAAACAGACACAACAAAGAGAAGATAAGGGTGAGAGGGAGTTGGTAGAAAACCCACAGCAGCATGCTGGTATCTTGGAGAAGGAGAAACGCCGGGAGCAATAGCCCATTCCCAACGGCCATCCCTATGTTTTGCAAGACCATATGCACTTGACAGAGGCTAAAGGGATAACATGTTACATTTAAAACAGAAATCCAAATATTCTTCAGAAACAAATAAGAACAAAGAAACTTCTTATTCCTGTTCAAATAAACAAGCTTGAAATAAATAGTTTACAAAGATTGGATTGCAAACTGCTCCACAGTTTGCAAAATCAGACAAAGCAATGAAACATCATCAACTCACCATTGAAATTTCTTATAAGGTATTTGATTTAAGAGAAACAATGAACCATCATCAACTCACCACTCCATTTGCATCTCTCCCGCCACAAAGCAATAGAAGACCATCTGAGCGTGCACTTGCAGTTGCATACCTAAGACACAAACAAAATGTTTATCAACTTCAAACAATTTGTCAATAATTGGCCACATTTGTACCTCACAAATAAGGTTAAAAAACACTATTCATACATGTGCACATTTATGCCAAAACTTGTGCAGTTAGGTCTAAACTACAGTAGTGCTACTTGTGTGATTTTAATTTTAGTTATAACTGGTACCTGACATAATTAGTCATCATAAGTTGTTGCCCAGCAAAAACCAAATACTGGAGCCAAACTAACTAATGTTAACTGGAGTGTAAGTAAATCAGTTCATAATTTGCGATATAATGTCACAGAAAACATGTGTACAATTGAAGAAATATCACATGATAAACAGAAATCTGTGAAAGAATACATTAGCCATTTGAATCTTGCAATAAGCAAATAGGAAGATTGAGACATTAATGGTTGGCAGAATTCAATTAACTTAAATATGCGACAAAGCATGTTGCCACTGGAATAAGAGAAAATACAGAATAAAAGGCCAACAGCTAAGAATGTAAAATCAGGGAAAGTATAACCTGATATAGAAAATATTATTTTTGGGAATATAAACCACTTTACTAGTTGATACACAATCTAGATAAATCAAGAGTCAGTAGATCTTAAGCAAATAGTTCATAATTTCAAAGACATCCAACAAAAATGGAACTGACAGTGATAGTCAATGAAATATTACAGATTAGAAAGATTAGGTAGGAAGTGACTAGGGAGTATCACATTTGTCTGTCATTAGTCATGGGATTATAATTGCTAAGACATAGTTTGATTACGTGATCAAGCATCGTGGTGTCGATGGGTGGACGTGTACCATTAGCTGGAGTCATTCACTCTCCAATTCACTTAATATTATCATGATTTATATTATATGATCCATGTTGTAATTCAGCAAGCAATCAATTTATCACATTCTCCATCCAACATAAAAGATTGATAAATATGTTCCATAAAGGATCATTTATAGATCTGCCTATCTGCCTATAAAAAGATATGTTCTAAAACTGCTAGCATGAATATACTTTTCAGGCACACATATGAGAAGTCATTTTTCCACTTCTTATGTGCACCTGCTGTAGGATATTCAGCTACTTGAAGTTGTAACAATTAAGAATTTCAAAGGCATATGGAGATTATGTGATGGGTCAATCTGATTTCTTAATTCGATTTTGCAAGAAAATTTTTGGAGACCTTAGGATTACAAATAGAATGGAGGGAAATAGATTATGAATCAAAAACTAATTATACTGAACATTGCAAGCTATAAATCAATGCCTTTATCTTAATCATCCCTAAAAATAGGACTCATTACAAGTTAATTATAGAGGATGTGTTTGGATAGCATATCAAATAGATATGTTCATTGGCCTTATAAAATATTTATAAAGGACTATGCTGCATTAATCTCTGAACAGCATAAAAGTTTAGCATGAGAATTCTCTTGAACCACCAAATGCCAAAAAAGTCTATAGTAATAATGGACCAAAAGCCAGCAAAACTATCCAGCTAATTGCTGGACTGCTAGGAATCAATCAAATCTATGCAGACAACTCAATAGCTACTACTAAGGAGATATAACATATATAATAATTCACTTTCAGTAGCCTTATTGACTTTGAATCACAAATGCATATATTTATAGCATTTATCATTCGGAACAAATAGCAAAAATAGATGAAAGACAATGCAAAAAAAGAACACCATCTTTGAGCTGTGTTTTGTCCAGCCGTTTGTGGTCGGCTACAAAAAAAAAGGTACCATTAACGAAGCAATTTCCTATATAATTCTATGATGTAACTACAACATGTTACTCTATAAGGGATAAGTTAAAAGTCTCAATTAGTTTACTCACATGCATGGAGGTGGACCATCACCTTCGGGTTCCAACTTCCTCCATTCATAGGGTTTAGCAGCGGTATCAAGGGCCCAAACATCAGCTAAAGGGCGTTTCCCTGACAGTAGTATATTGTTTTTCATAAATTGAGTCATGAATGAATGTGTATAGAAAATTTTGATAAAAACATGTTTCTATATGCATAAGTAGCTCCTACCATCATTTCCACCAATTGTCAATAGAAATCTCTGCCCAACCAGAGCCATCACATGACCATAGCGTGGTCCTGGACCAGGTCCTTGGACAACAACCCTATATTCAAGAATCTCAATCAATCAAAAGCTGACAAGATAAATGAGTGAGCTGACTGAATTAGATAATAACCTATGCCACCGTGGCCGCTGCTGGGTCAAGTCCAAAACATGAAGATCCTCGGCTGATAAACCATTAGGGCCAATCCCACCCTAAGAGATAAAAAAGACAATATCGACTTTAAAAACTAGTTTATTTTCTATCAACAGAATCAATGCTGTCGAACAGTAAGAGGGTATCATATTTAAAGAACCACAATTGCATGTACATGATTACCTGAATTACTACCATAGTTCCCACAGCAGCTGCAACATGTGCAGCCCTGGGTGATGGGGGCTCTCCAAGAGGTGTCAGCCTGAGAAATACAATCACATTATGTTCTTAAGCTAAACAATATCAAATAATTGCTTAAATTTGATTGGAAGGCTCCACCCCATTGCTGGTCTCATAGATATTGTCGTTAGTGTTATATAAATGAATTCAACTAAAAGATTATGCCATGTAATATAGACAATATTGATTATCACTCTGTTAAAGAATACCTTGTCCATTTGTTAGTCAACACATTATAACAATGAACATCAGCCGTTGCACCTGCCAGGCCTGCAATGAAGAAGGAAAAGACAACATTTTAAACAATTCAATATTTCATCCATCTTAAAGTAGCATAATTCCTTCATATGAAGAAGGAAAAGACAACATTTTAAACAATTCAATATTTCATCCATCTTAAAGTAGCATAATTCCTTCATTGTGCTTCCTCCTCATCTTCCCAAATTTTCTAAGAGGACAATGAATTTTGAGACCTAACCTACATAATTGCATATGTTTTGAACACCAGCCTAGACTTTTCAATATCAAGAACGTCGTAGTGATTCACACAATGAGAATTAGAGCTTAAGACAATGAGGGTTGTCACGTACGAATGCCAGCACTTGCTGCCGGCGATGGTGGGGCCGCTGAATTGCCTTCCAGCGCCGTCGCACCTCCGAACAGAATAAGCCGCGGCCCTATGTGCCCAGGCGTTCCCTCCTCCCTGACAGCCGCTATAGCCGTGAGCGTGTGGCCACACCTAGACGTCGGCCCGTCCTCCTTCCCCTCTATGACCGCATCCACCACCGAGTACGTCGGCGCGGGTTTCGGCCCCACCACGACCGGCTGCTGCTGCCCCGCCTCCTCCGCCGGAAATGGAGGCAAGGCGGTCCCATTTGCGCGGTCGTACCGGGTTCCCGTCGCCGGATCGTGGTCCGTGTCCGTCGCCATCGAGGAATCGATCTCCATACCGGTGGAGACACGGCAGCGGGAAGGAACCGCGGCGGCCTACGACTCAATCCAACCGCCAGGTCTCGTCCCCGGCGCTATAGGCATCACTGCCCCACCTCGACGCGGGTGTCGCAATTCAACCCGACCACCGTCGCCGGAGATCCCTAATCGCTCGGAGAAGTTCGCCTTGGAAGGCACGTAGATCACCTCTTCTCTTCTCTTCTCTTCTCTTCGGCTTCGATTTCCACCACCGATCGCTCTCTCCCTCTCGCTCTCGAATCCGAATCGGAAGAAGCGGAATTATTATTAGGGAAATTAAAGCGGCGAACATAAATGAGAGCGAACAGAGAGAGAGAACCCTTCTCCCGTGTTGGTCTTTCTAGTTCTCTCTTTTTTTATATATATAAAAAAAATTAAAAAAAACTAATTTCTCCCCAGATAATCATTTTTCATCACTTTCGAAATTTTTCACCACACTCCATCGTTGCTCCAAAAAACCTTTTTTGACCGCAATCTATTTCATAAATATATCTCTGTATCAAAATTCATCTTAATTATTTTGTATCAATCTATTTCATAACTATTATTCTTGGAGATGGATCAAAATGGCAATGGCCAAGAACAAAGATCGAAATGAAAAACCTGGTCAAAGATTGCAATGATTGAAACACTCCAACAGTTCCAAAAGAATACTAATCAGATCGAGAAAAAGACACAGAAAGCAAAAGAAGAAAAGACAAATTCAAATACAGAAATTTTAAACCAACTTTCTTTGCAACCTTAAACAGTTTGTACACGCCAGTAGAACAACAAACGGAAATGCCAGCTTCATAACACACAGATTGACAGCTGAAGCAAGTAAACACACTGCAAAAGCACACACCATGAAGTACAATTAAACTACTTCAGACTTCTGGTTCAGTTGCAATAGTATTATTATCAGTTTCTACAAATTTAAAGGAACAAAGAGGACTCGTTAGATGGTTTCTGGGAAGTCCTAATGCAGAATCATAAGCCAAGAATGAATTGCCTTCAGAAAGCAACCTTCACGTGATCTGGTTGCCGGAACCACGGGAGGGGAAATTGAGGAAGTGCGGTCATCTGAAACTGCCCTCCCGGTATCATTTCGATTCCGTCAGACCTTGAGGAGGCCACAGCAGCCATCTGCTGGTGCGCCCCACTTGCCATGGATGATAGTGTCTCCTCATGCACTCCGTCCATCATGTCTGCAAGAGAATGGAAGATCGCTGGGTGTAGGTGCCCGAGGATGTGATACTGTTCGACGTCTTCCTGAGCGTACACGCTGCTCACCTCCGATCCCGTAGCATTCGATCCGCCACTTGCTGAGTTGAGGTTTAAGCTGTCGGACTGCAGGATTTCTGAGCTTGGAGATGCAGCAATTGCAGAAGGTGGAGGAGCCTTCACTTTGAGGTTGGCATTGTCACCCTGAAGATTGCCTTCTTTTTTAGTGTTCAAAAACCGACCACCGCAGCCTCTTGCTCGGCGCATGGCATGAAGGTGCCGCGATTCATGCAGATATGGCTGGATGGAACTAAACTGAATTAACAAAACCATTTTTTTGGCCATACGAACTAATCATTTCAAAGTTTTTAGCAAGCAAATTTACCACTATCGAAGAAACCACTAGTTAAAGATAGCATAAAACTATTGAATGCCTGAAGTACTCATAGGTTCTTTCATCTAACATAGATTAAGCTTAACTGAAAATTCATATGTTCCCAAGGTAAATATTCTTTACTAGTATCTTTTGGAATCAGTTGAGATAGGACAATTCTGTTAACGTGATTCACCCTTCAATTTTATTTGTTGATCATGGGAAAGAGATGAAATGGTAACAAAAGGGAGGCAAGGAAAAGAGGAGGAATACCAATTGGAGCGCCGACAATAACCAAAAGGAGTTACATAATTCAAACAGAAGGAGGTGAGCCCATCAAAGGAGAGATTAAGGAGGGCGTAGTGGATATAAAGAGGGCTGGCCTTGGAGAGGGGATGCACGTGTATACTAAAAGAGTGTAGTCAGCAGAGAAGAGACAAGTGGCTAACGATGTGTCCACCGACCAAAAATATGAAGGGCAAGATCAACATGGGATCTCTGTAAATAGTACATGTCCGCCTTCCGTTTCGATGGCGCGAGTCGTCATCGCGATCGGACAACGATAAATTTGATCGTCGTACCGAATCAAATGATATCTAGAAGAACAGTGAATCGTCGAATCGCTGCAATGCAATCTCATCGGATTCGACGGTGAATCCGGCGAGATCGTAATTGCGGCGATCCCGACGGGTTCACCGTACCCCCCAGGGTATAGTTTTGTTCAAGGCGGCGCGGTGGTGACCGATCGTCGATCGGACGACTCGCGGCGTCGTCGGGAGCGGGACAGACGGACAGGGATGGGACAAAGGATCTGCCCTCAGATCAACGATTGGGATCCTCTGTCCCGAAATAGTACATGTCCTGCCTGTCCCGTCCCCGGCGATGGCCGGCGAGTCGTCCAATCGCCGATCGGACACCACGGATGATTTGATCGTCGTACCGAATCAATGATATCTAGGACGGTGAATGGTCGAATCGCTACAATTGCAATCTCGTAGGATTCGACGGTGAATCGGCGAGATCGTAATTGCGGCGATCGGGTTCACCGGACCCAGGATTTAGTTTTGTTCAGGGGGCGGGGCGCTGTGGTGTCCAATCTTCGATCAGACGACTCGTCGGTCGTCGTCGGGTGCGGACGACGGCCGGACCGGATCGCCCCGATCCGATTGGTTCTGTCCTAAATAGGTCTGCTGTCCGTTCTCCATAACGGCGAGTCGTACCGATCACACCAGGATGAATTGATCGTCATACCGAATCAAATGATATCCAGAAGAACGGGAATGGAATCGCCATTGCATCTCGTCGCGCGGTGTCCGCAGTCGTATTGCGCGACCACGGGCACCCCCATATGCACGGCGGGGGTGTCACGGATCACACTGGCCGTCGTTGGGGTGCGGACAGACGAGATAGGGACTTTTTGGCAGAGGATTGCCTCCAGATCATGGCAATCTGTAAACGTGCGCACCATCTCTGACACTTAATTATTTTTAATGAATTGGCATTCTAATTATTTAAAACATATTTAGAGGCAAAGAAGCTTAGTAGAAGACAATTATATGATTAAAATCTCATTTGAGTTGGTCCCAATACTCTTTTGAGTGTCGGCAAGGAATGGTACCAAAATCATACAATGATACTTTAAACGTTGCTGTAAATAATGCACGTAAGTTCTTTAACAACAATGATATAGTTTGTTAAATTTAGCTTAGATAAGGTTCACTTCTTCCACAATTTTGAGTCATCACTCAATAATCAATTTCTAAAAACTACTATGTCATAACAATTTTTTGAAATGCTTTAACAAGAATGATAAGGTCCGTCAAAATTAGTTTCGATAAGGATTAAGTGTTCCCATGTTCATATACTAAAGAATGGCATTGATGGTAAAGGCATACCTTTCGAACTCTCTTTACTTTGTTCTCTTTCTCTGCCTTAGCGCGAGCTCTGCGACGACGAAGAATTGCATTGAATTGCTTTGCATTTACGAAAACTGGTCCTTCAGAAGTCATATCCATAGGCAAAAGCATACGACCATGCTGCAAAACAAAAACAAGAAACTTATGATGCCAAACTTGAAATACATGAACTACAGTGAGTTTGAGAATTTCAACCTATAGATCTTGACCAACTGAACTGTGAAGTGGAGCCTACATAAACTCGGGATGAAGTCAAAAGGACCCAGACAATTACTATCTTTAATTGCATGGGTTATGCAGTTTGATAAATGTATCGATCGTCACTGTCTTCTACAACAGGCGTTAATGCAGTAAAACCTTCTTGGGTTGCTTCATTATACGGTGTCACTAGTCTTTTAAATGTACTCATACCACCTACGATTCTAATTCACTAAACACAAATAAATCCTTAAAATAAACAAAATCCTGCAGAAAAGTGACTAAAACTTTTATTTCCTTAATAGAATCATAATAGACTAATATAAAAAGTAAAAAACAATGATTAGCTATAATTTCTAAGTGTGCTCTCCTACATAAGAGATCCAACTGTAGGATTGTCGCCAGACCTATTTGACAACCGATTGACTAGTTATTACCTTCCTTAGGTAACCAGTCTTCTAGCTGAGTCATTGCAAAATACCAAATAAGAACCTACTAAGACAATATGCATTCTTTCTTTCTTTTGTTATTTTTCCCGGGAAATAAATAGAATAAAAAACCTTATTGTCAATAGAAGAAGAAATGAAATGGGAAACAAACCGTCGTTTGAGCACCATATGTTGGATATAGGCCATAAAACTGATCAGCACAAGGGTAACTAGGACAAACCTACACAAAGATCAGAAAATTTGACAATGAGCAAAACTAATACTAGTATGATTTGATTAACCAAATTCAAAACAGCTACTTAATCAGAAGGAATTATAGCATGAAAGAAAATACTATTTAGCTACCATAGACAGACCAAGCCCCTCTTTGAAATGACCTGGATTTTCTGGTAATGATGATTGCAGAGAGAAGGGAACAAAATATTGCTGAGTCTTCTGCTCTCTTCCTGAGACCTTGGCCGCTAAAGGGAAAAAATACAGTAAAAGTCATATTACTCTGCGATCCGCAACAAATAGCGAGAAGGTTATACAATGAATTCTCCAACAGCCTTGCTACTTGATATAACATTATGCAGAGACATAAACATGGAAATTTATTACACATCAGTAGGAACCAATGTAAAATTAATTATAAAGCAGGAAGTTCCCTTTCCTGTTTACAAATGAATCACTATGCATAATAGAGAAATCTGTTACTACACTCCTGTCCCCATTTGAGCAGGTTTAGGAAGAGGAGAAACCAAAATAAAAGTAAGAGAAGTGAGATCTAACTCATGAACTGATTCATTCCAGGACCACATACATAAGCAACATCAAGTATGATTGTACCGACAGGCCTGTGAATGATATGTAGCAGCGAAAGCATTACCTGGGAATAGTGAGGACCGACTCTGGTCAACTTTCTGAGGGATTTCAAGTCCCTGCCTTGTATCTACCAAGTGATTCATCTGTCCGGGGATGGCCGGAATCTGGTCCTCTTCATTGATATGGTCCACACCTACAGGCTTCAGGCAAAAAGGTTCTCCACAGAGAGGTTGAGATCTTACCATCCAAGGGAACAGAGTAGCATGGGATGTCTGTTGCTGACCAATTCCATAATTCTTGAAGAAAGGTGATGTTTGCATCTCGTTAACTCCAAGCCCCAAATAAACATAAATCTGAATGGCCAAACCTATGTGTTCTGAGAACGTCGAGTCCAATTCCAACTATGCTAGAAATCGGAGTTGCTCCAAATAGTGTTTATCATGCTTTCCATCCACCACCTGCAGTTCGAAGATCAAAGTCTTGAACTAAAACAGTTAATGGATTGAAACCCTGAGAGTAAGATTCAGTCACTAAACAAACAACAACATCGCGCTATATCAAGAAGGAAACGTGGTCCGAAAGGAACAACACCAAGTAGGTAAGCAGTAGCCAGAACCCAACGATAGATAAGCAAAAAAATCCCCTATTTACATAGTAAAGTAGAAGCTTTCCCCAAACGGTGGTTTCAGGCTTTCAAGCCATCATCGATAAATACAAACACCCAAAAAAAGCTTTCAAATTTCCCACTTTACGATGAAAACTTACACGAAAGCAAGACGAGAAAAGGTGAAGCAGCCCAAGGAGGAGTTTTTCCCGCTAAACAGACAAAAAAAACACCCCCAGTCTCCAAATATCAACACGGCACAAAGAAATCGAGGCAGCACCGAGAACGAATCAGAGGAATCCACAACAGGTACAGAAAGCGCAATCTTTAAAACCTAGCGCGAAGATTGGAGAGCAATCAGTAATCACTCACATTCCATCCAGATTAGCTGTCGTCGGGATCCCTCCAGCCATGCGGAAAAGTGAGGGGAAAGAGGAGGAAGAGGAGGCCAATAGGCGAAGGAGAAGACTGAGAGTCTGAGGGAGGTGTCAAAGTGAAGCTTGTCACAAGGATATATAGAAGCTCCATTTGCTCCATGTCCTAATAACTACGTTTAATCAACTGGCGAACCTAAGATGATTAATTCAATCTCATAAAAAAAAAAATTTCACCAGGTAAATCAAAAGTACTCACGATGAATAATTTAAAAGCCAACGTCTTAAAATTGGGATCAAATCGTGAATGTTCAAGTTGATAACTAGTCATCCTTTCGTTGCACGGTAGACCCAAGTTCATGTCTAATGACTGACAAGAAGCATTAGGGGATTAATTAATACTTAATGGTGGATTATAGCATGGATTATGCACCACTAATTGACTTTTTCTAATCCTTTTAAAGAACCTTTAGTAGTGTTTTGCTTTGTTAAAAGCAAACTTGGATTAGGCTAATGCATTATAATTTGTTTATTGTTGATTAATTAGTTAACTAAGCAAATGGCAAGGGAAAGCAATGCCATCTCCCTCCCCCCACCAAAATATATGTTTTTTTTTTGGGTTAAATGCAAATGATCAAAGTTATCAATCATATCTTTCTTTTAAGTACCTATATGATTTGATCCTTAGCTATAATAGATTTTATAGAAATTTTTCTTCCAAATGGGATGCACAACCGTGGAATATTAGGCTTCTGGACTGTCCACCGTAAACACTTCCTGGTTTACTTGGTGGCTGGTGGGAAACTTCTGTGAGGTCGAGTCGATCATCTCAGGTTCAACGTTACTCAACATGGTTAATCATTTTTGGCCTCGGGGCTATGGTGCAACGGAAGGGAGACTAGTTGTCTCCCAAACATTCACGGTTCGATCCCTAGTTACAGTGAATTTTATAGAATTTTTCTCTAAATGAGACGCACAACCATGGAATGTTGGGCTTCTGGACCGCCCGTCACAAGCGCTTCCCAATATACCCTGATAGCTAGCAGGACACTTTCGCGAGCCTAGGTTGGTTATCCTAGGTTCGACATTCGACGTTACCCAACCCATGATGCAGCGGAAGAGCAATTAGTTATTTCTAAGCACCCGCGATTCGATCCTAGTTATGACGAATTTTGCATGAATTTTTTTCTCAAATGAGATGCGCAACCGTGGATGTTGGGCTTCTGGATCGCTCCTGAGAGCGCTTCCTGATTTAACCTGACGCCCAGTGGAAAACTTTCGTAGGGCCGAACTGATCACCCCACCCAATCTGGTTAATCATTTTTTTGTCCCAAGAGATGACTGATGGCTAATGTGTACGGTATTACCATCTTGAAGTATGAGAGTCAAAATCTGACAAAATCAATATGTCCATTCTTTCCATGTACTAGTCATAATATCTGGCCTAACAACCTCAATGATTTATTTTTTTCTATGTTAGCATTAAGATAAGTTAGTGGGAGCATCGAAAAGAACGAATCGTCTTTTTACCGCTTGATTACTTTGAGGACATGGTTGCCATGGTGATCCATTTGCACTTCGATGTCACTATTTTTCCTCTTATAATTTTCTTTTGAGCAATAAAAAATTTTCTTTGTCATTAAATAATAAAAAGTTCATTAGTAATGCATTCTCTCTCGTTGAATTATAGGAGAAAAATATTAGATTTGAGTATGATTTGATGATTAAATTTTAATTTAGTGACAATAATTTCTTGTTTTTTATCAATAATGATGGAGGACAATGCTAGCTGAAAATGACATTGAAAAATACCTCTTGACCATCAATCCTAATCACTTAACTCGGTTCATTTTGCGCGTACATAGCTAGGAACACGATTCACTTCCCCAAGTACAAAAGCATTATTAATTAGAGAAAAAAATGCACTTCCTAGGTAATTATTAAATTATAAGTGATGAAGAAAAGAGATATTAAGGATGATTTATCAAAATTAATTCAAATGAGACATTTAGGGAGAGGTCATCAATGGCTTTATGATATGTTTCTTACGAGGCCACTACAAAAGGAAACCCAGAGTTTATCTCCTCTTTCTTTTTATGTAAATATTTTATTGTTATTTTTTCTTTGAAACAAAAGTATATAAATTTTATAAGAATTTAGATGGATTCCTTGTTGGATTGAACTAAGGGCTTTCCATGCCGTATGATAAAACAATTTTATTTGAAATATATTTTTTTTAAAAAAACTTAAATACGAAGGAATTTAAGTCAAACTTAACATTTATATACAAAGTTTATGAATGATGTGACGATTGAAGTTGATAAGTTGTTTAGGAATGAATTTAACTTGTTTATTCTTAAAAAAAGAAATTGAACAAGGTAACATTTAATCGGAGAGATTAATATGAGTCCTCAATTTTTTTTTACAAAATAATAGATGATTTTTAACGTGAATCGAACATTATAGATTTGAGATTCATCGTGCCCCGATTATAATTTTGTTCGGAGTCTGTCTAGGCAATAGTTATATATATTTATTGTTTTCTTATTTCCATCTTTTATTGTTCGAATAGTTATGACATCATAATAATATGGAATATTCATTAGTTGTGTTGCCGTACCTGCGATCGCGTGGGAGGTAGATCCCGCCGCCACTCGAACCGTCTTCCTCGATCCTGAGATCCTCGCGATAGTAGAGAGAGCGATCCGAAAGGCGATCGGTTGCTGACTCCTCGGACTTTCCCGGTCACGGGGGTGGCTGCTCTCTTCTGTCTCGTCAGCTGTCCTTTTCCAGCCATTCGAGAGGTGCTCGTCTCGCCACGATCGGAAGGGGTATCTGTCTCTGGAAGCGTTGGAGGAGTATTTGATCGGTCGAACGGGGGGAGAAGGTGGATATGAGCGCACACCGCCATGGATCGGGCGGCGAGGACGGTCGGTCCGGCCATGGATCTTCCGATAAAGCACGATAGCGACAGGTACGAGCTGGTAAAGGACATCTGGTCGAGAAACTTTGGGATTGCCAAACTGATGAGGGATAAGCAGACCAAAGAGCTCGTCGCCGTCAAGTACATCGAGGGGGGAGAGAAAGTACGTTGCTCGCCTGATTTCTAGTGTTCGTTTATCTTGTCGTGACTTATCTTATCTATTTTTATTTGATTCGTTGACTGCAGCGAATTGGGTCTCCATGTGCCTCAAGAGGCTTCATCCCTTTTGCTCAAAAATCTAATTTTAGCCATGAATGTTGATGGTTTCTCGTCTTCGGTGTTCAATGAACCTAGTGATTTTTTGGATTCCACTAGTCGAGAAAATAAAAAAGGTACTCTATTGAGGTAAATGCTCAATGTTCTTATTCATCCAATATTGTGAGACTATATATTACAATTACAAGAGCAGAATTGACAAAAGGAATAAAAGAATATTTTCTGTTAATTTGTTACAGCTATTTCATCAGAGAATTTCTACACTATTCTACACTTTTTGAGAAGCCTTGTGTATGCATGAGAGGGATGCACATGCATGCCATCCATGGGAATGCTAACATCATTTAACTTCCCTGCAAGCTCAGCGAGGGGTTGAGCACCATGTTGAGCTTGGATCGTAAATGAGTAAATGTAGCAGCGGATAGAGGCTTAGTGAGAAGATCTACAATCTGATCGCACGATGGAACATGTTGGACTTGTAAAGTTTGAGCAAGCACTTTTTCCTGAACAAAATACAAGTCAAGTTCAAAATGTTTGGTTTTGGAATGCATAATAGGATTGGCACTGAGAGATATGGCACTGATATTGTCACACCAGAAAGTAGGAGAGCCATGCGGATGAATGTGGAGTTCAGTCAAAAGGGACTAGAGCCAGAGAAGCTTAGAGGTGGCATTTGCGAGACTACGGAATTCTGCCTCAGTGCTTGACCTTGAAACTAGTGGTTATTTCTTAGCACTCCAAGAGATGGCAGAACCACCAAGAAACCAGAACAACGATCATTAAGGTCATTGCCCCAATTAGCATCACAAACCCCTTGAAGAGTGAGAGACGCAACTGGATTCATACAAATCCCAAAATCTAATGTGCCATTCAAATACCTCAAGATGCGTTTGACAACCTTCTAGTGAGAATCAAGAGGAGTGTGCATGAATTGACAAACTTTGTTGACGCCGAAAGCAAAGTCAGGCCAGGTAATAGTTGATATTGTAGAGTGACAACCGTACTCTGATAAAGAGTAGCATCCAAAAGGGGCTGCCATTCCTAGAGGATAATTCTAAACTAGTAACCATGGGTGTAGGCAGAGGTTTGGCATTATTCATTTTGGTTTTGACAAGTATATCTTGAATGTACTTGGCTTGAGACAGAAACAAGCGATTATCTGGTAGCTTGGAAACTTCGAGAACCAGCAAAAATGACAAATCACCCAAGTGCTTTAAAGAGAACCGAAGATTTAATTGACAAATAAGTGACGAGATTTGAGTGGTGTCACTGCCAACAATGAGAATGTCATCAACATAGACAAGTATATAAATAATTGAAGTGAAAGTGAACTTAATAAACAAGAAGGCATCAACCTTAGAAGCAACAAAACTCATAATTTGAAGAGCCGTTTGAAGTTTATCAAACCAAGCACGAGGTGCTTGTTTGAGGTCATAAATAGCCTTGTGCAGTCGACAGATAAGCGAAGGGGGCATAGAAGGTTGCTCAAAGCCCGATGGTTGTTACATAAAGATAACTTGCTTTAAGGTACCATCGAGAAAAACATTGTTAACATCAAGTTGTTGGATAGTCCATCCTCTAGCCAATGCAATAGTAAGAATAACCCGAATGGTGGTTGGTTTGACAACTAGACTAAATGTCTTAGTGTAATCAAGACCAAGCGTTTGAGAGCACCCTTTAGTAACAAGTTGAGCTTTGTAACGAGTCACAGAACCATCAGGATTAGACTTAACCTTAAAAATCCATTTGCATCCAACAAGAGGTGCTCCAGAAGGTGTTGGAACCAAAGTCCAAGTGTTGTTTTGAACTAAGGCACGATATTCAGCAGTCATCGCATCACGCTAGGCTAGGATAGACAAAGCTTCTTGAACAGAAGATGGTACATGAGTATAAGAAAGTTGAGTAACATAGACTTTGGGCTTGAAAACACTTGCCTTGGCACGAGTAACCATTGGATGTTGATTCACAGGGAGAGGACTAGATTGCTTAAGAGAGGTTCAAACAGAGGAAGGGAGGGGAGTTTCAGAGCCTGGAGAAGTGGGAGCTATAATAAGAGCGGAAGATTGAGAAGGAGGGCGTGAGGTGAGATTGCTAGAAGTAAGAGGATCATAGGGTGAAGTGAAGGACAAACTTTGAACGTAGGAGAACAACAAGGATGAAGTGACTTAGGAGATTGAGACAAGTCAAGCTTTGTAACGAGTCATAGAATCATCAGGATTAGACAACCTTAAAAATCTATCTGCATCAAACAAGAGGTGCTCTAGAAGGGTTGGAACCAAAGTCCAAGTGTTGTTTTGAACTAAGGCACGGTATTCAGCAATCATCGCATCATGCTAGGCTAGGATAGACAAAGCTTCCTGAACACAAGATGGTGCATGAGTACAAGTAAGTTGAGTAACATAGACTTTGGGCTTGAAAACATCTACCTACCTTGGTATAAGTAACCATTGTATGTTGATTCACAATGAGAGGACTAGACTGCTCAAGAGAAGCTGAAACAGAGGAAGGGAGGGGAGTTTCAGAGCCCAGAGAAGTGGGAGCTATAATAGGAGCAGAAGATTAGAAGGAGGATGTAAAGTGAGATTGTTGGAAGTAGGAGGATCAAAGGGTGGAGTGAAGGACGAACTTGGAAGTGGACACGAGATAAGAGTAGGAGAACAACAAGGATGAAGTGACTCAGGAGATTGAGACAAGCCATGCTTTGTCACGAGTCACAGAACCATCAGGATTAGACTTACCTTAAAAATACATTTGCATCCAACAAGAGGTGCTCCAAAGGGGGTTGGAACCAAAGTCTAAGTCTTGTTTTGAACTAAGGCACGATATTCAGTAGTCATCACACCATGCCAAGCTAGGATAGACAAAGCTTCTTGAACAGAAGATGGTATATGAGTACAAGAAAGTTGAATAACATAGACTTTGGGCTTGAAACACCTGCCTTGGCACAAGTGACCATTGGATGTTGATTCACAGGGAGAGGACTAGACTGCTCAAGAGAGGCTGAAGCAAAGGAAGGGAGGAGAGTTTCAGAGTCTGGAGAAGTGGGAGCTATAATAGGAGCAACAGTTTGAGAAGGAGGATGTGAAGTGAGATGGCTGGAAGTAGGAGGATCAAAGGGTGGAGTGAAGGACGAACTTGGAACTGGCGGACACGAGATAAGAGTAGGAGAACAACAAGGACAAAGTGACTCGGGAGATTGAGACAAGTCAAGCTTTGTAATGAGTCACAGAACCATCAGTATTAGACTTAACCTTAAAAATCCATTTACATTCAACGAGAGGTGCTCCAGAAGGGGTTGGAACCAAAGTCCAAGTGTTGTTTTGAACTAAAGCACAATATTCAGCAGTCATCGCATCATGCCAGGCTGGAATTGACAAAGCTTCTTGAATAGAAGATGGTACATGAGTGCAAGAAAGTTGAGTAGCATAGACTTTGGGCTTGAAAATACCTGCCTTGGCATAAGTAACCATTGGATGTTGATTCACAGGGAGATAACTAGACTGCTCAAGAGAGGCTGAAGCAGAGGAAGGGAGGGGAGTTTCAGAGCCCAGAGAAGTGTGAGCTATAATAGGAGCAGAATATTAGAAGGAGGACGTAAAGTGAGATTGTTGAAAGTAGGAGGGTCAAAGGGTGGAGTCAACGACGAACTTGGAAGTGGACATGAGATAAGAGTAGGAGAACAACAAGGATGAAGTGACTTAGGAAAAAAAAAGGGTAGATCCGCTTGATGAAGTGACATAGGAGATTGAGAGGCAGATGGTGTGGAGTGAGAATGTAGAAAAGGAAATGAATCCTCATCAAAAGTGACATGGTGAGAGATATAAATACGACCAATAGCATCGAGGCACTTATATCCCGTGTGTTGGGAGCTATAGCCAAGAACGTGCATGATTTAGACCTAAAGTCAAGTTTATGGGCATTATAGGGACGGAGATATGGGAAATAAAGACAATCAAAGTTATTGAGAAAGGAGCAATTAGGAGTAACATTTAGTAATTTGGTAATGGGTACGATACCTTGCAGACTTGTAGAGGGAATGCGATTAATGACAAAAACTGCAATGGAGAAGGTATCATCCCAAAATTTGAGTGACATAGAGGCATGGGCTAAGATAGTAAGACCCATATCAACAATATGATGGTGTTTTCATTCCATACTACCATTTTGCTTTGATGTGAGAGGATAGGAAACACGATGCAAGATACCAATCTTTTGAAAGAAAGAGCTTAAAGGACGATATTCCTCTCCCCAATCAGTTTGTAAGGCTTTGATTTGAGTACCGCTGAAGTTCAACTTGACTTTTAAGCATGAGGAATACTTGAAAAACTTCAGATTGGCTTTGAGAAAATAAATCCAAGTGTGACGACTAAAGGTATCAATAAAACTAACATAATACTTGAAATCATTTGTCAAGACAGTGTGGGCAGGGCGCCAAACATCAAAGAAGATGAGTTCAAGGGGCTTTGAATAAGTAGTGTGTTATACAGACAAAGTTGGCGATGATGTTTACCTAAAGCACAAGATGAACAAAAAATGGAAATATCATTACTAGAATAGGGAATATTACAACTACGCAAAACTTGCTTTATAGTTAGAAACATAGATTGACCTAAACGATAATGTCATCTAAGTAATGTGGGAGATGCCACTTTGGAAGATTGGGATTGAACCACTTGAATGGAAGAAGCTGACGCACGGGGAATGAGAGTGTTGAAGCAAGAAGCAGAGGAGGAGGTGGTGCGAACTGGTGTCCCAAGGTGGAATTTATATAACCCATCATGTAAAGTGCCACGGAGTAGGGGAGCATGCATCATGAGATCCTTCATAACACAAAAAAGGGGGTGAAATTCGAAGAAAACAACATTATCTTGAACAAACTTGCTGACACTAATAAGATTCTTAGTAATATCAGGAACACGCAAGAGATGAGTCAAGGAAAGGGCACGAGAACAAGATGAGGGATGAAATGTAGAAGACCCAATATGGGTGATGGGCAAACTAGAGCTATTTCTTGCTTCCGGACTACTTGGACCCAAGTGTCAGATTAGCAAGCTCATTAGTGACATGATGAGAGACACCGGAATCCGGAACCACCAGTCATTAAAAACAACATCAGAACGAGCCTTTGCAATTGTAGCAAATGAATGATCGGTGTACGGTGTTGCAGGGGTGGTTGGGGGAAAGGATTCTATTGACGATGAGGTGGAATAAAATCCTTGTCAAACCTATAATAGCACCGCTCTGCTAAGTGACCCGAATAGCCACAGATCTGGTAAACCAGACGATGAGCATTATGATTCCAACTGCGTTTACCACCACGAGAAGAACCACTTCCACGAGATGAAGAGCCGTGCTGCTGAGAGACACACTGTGAGTTACGCCTCTTGGGCTGAGAAAGTTGAGTGATATTAGCAATGGGCAGAGTAGTGGTATGTGGGGAAGAGTTATCCACATTAGCAGAGTAAAATTCAATCCTCCCTTCATGAGAGAGTAAAAGGTTCCAACTGTAGAAGCTAAAACATCAATTCTGGAGGTGGCATGAACAACAACCGAGTCGTATTGTAAGCCAACCCCTCCGAGAATATACAGGATGTGATCCTCATCAGAAGTGGGATGTCCACAGGCAGCAAGGATATCGACAGAGGTTTTCATCTTGTCGAGTTAATCCTTCATGCTAAGACCGCCCTTCTTCAATGTCTGCAACTGGAGCTTGTATTGCATCACATGGGCTTTTGAACGAGTAGCAAATAGGCTGGAGATGTGAGACCAAAGCTGGGCAGAAGTTTGACAGCCAACTATCTGACCTTGAAAACTATCCAACATTGAAGCTAATAAAAAGGAGAATAGAAGTTGATCTTGTCAACTCCGCCTGTGACGACCTAGTCATGGCCGGTCCCAAGCCCGGATAAAGGAGGAGGGTTGCGTTAGGTTGCCAGCCAGCGTAAAAAAACTATAGCAAATACTCAATGAATGGATCCATTAAAGTATTATGCTAATGCTAGGATGTTCCCCGGAAGGAACGCGTTGCAGGGTCCGACTGTAACGTCTCGGCAAGGACCGCTACATCTCCAGAACCCGGGTGTAGTGCTAAATATGCAAGGGTTCGCGTTGCAGGGTCCGACTGTAACGTCTCGGCAAGGACCGCTACATCTCCATGAGAACTTGGGTGTAGTGTTAAATAGGCAAGAGTTCTCACACCATAGGTGGACTAAGAATAAACATTATAAGAAAAGTAATAGTCTCAGATTTGGAACATGGAATATAGGAACTCTCACTGGTAAAACAATGGAGGTAGTAGATACAATGATTAGGAGAAAAATTAGTATTTTATGTGTGCAAGAGACAAAATGGGTAGGTGAGAAGGCAAAAATGATAGAGAACTCAGGTTTTAAGTTATGGTATACAGGAAAGAGTAAAACAAGAAATGGAGTGGGTATTTTTGTAGATAGTTCTTTAAAAGATGAAGTTGTTGGTGTAGTTAGAAAGGGGGATAGAATTATAGCTCTCAAGATAGTAGTGGCGAAAGAAGTTGTGAACGTAATTAGCATATATGCACCTCAAGTAGGATTAGATGAAGAAACTAAATCAAGATTTTGGAGCGATTTAGATGAGGTATTACAAAACATTCCGCCAAATGAAATGATTTTAATAGGAGGCGATCTAAATGGACATGTCGGAGCGAAAAATGAAGAATATGAGAGAGTACATGGGGGTTATGGGTTTGGAACAAGAAATGAAGAAGGAAAAACTATATTGGATTTTGCGATAGCATATGACCTTATACTAGCTAATACATTTTTTAAGAAAAAAGAAGAACACTTGATCACATTCAAAAGTGGGAATAATAAATCACAAATTGATTATTTTATGGTTAGGAAGAGAGATAGGAAGATTTGTAAAGATTGTAAGGTTATCCCTGGAGAAAGCTTAACTACCCAACATAGATTAGTAGTGTTAGATATACGCCTTAGTTATAATATCAATAGAGGAAAAATATACACGACTCCTAGAATTAAGTGGTGGAAGTTAAAGGATGGGAAGCAAAACATATTGAAGGAGAAGGTAGGAATACAAGCATTAGATGAAATATATAGCGACTCTAATACGACATGGGATAAGATGGTATCAAAGTTGAAAATAGTAGCTAAGGATGTACTCGGTGAGTCAAAGGGGCATGCACCACCAAGGAAGGAATCTTGGTGGTGGAATGAGAAAGTATAAGAGAAAGTGAAAGAAAAACGAATAGCTTATAAGGAATTATATATTTGTAAGAACGAGGAAAACTTAAAAAAATATACAATAGCCAAGAAAGAGGCTAAGAAAGCAGTGAATGAAGTAAAAAATAAAACTTTTGAACGATTATATCAAAATTTAGATACAAAAGAAGGGGAAAGAGACATTTATAAAATAGCTAAAGCAAGAGAAAGGAAAACAAGAGACCTTAGTCAAATAAGATGTATTAAAGATGAATGCGATAGAGTACTAGTAAATGATAGCGAAATAAAAGAGCGGTGGAAGATTTACTTTCATCAACTTTTTAATGAAAGTTTAGGGGACCAACTTGACTTAGGCAATTTAAGTATTTCAAATGAGTATAGAAATTTTAATTTTCATCGGAGAATTCAAACTTCAGAAGTAGAACAAGCTTTGAAAGGGATGCAAAATGGAAAGGCCGTGGGACCGGATGATATCCCAATAGAGGTATGGAAATGTTTAGGGAAAAAAGGTATTGAATGGCTTACAAAATTATTTAATTTAATATTGAAAACAAAAAAAATGCCTAATCAATGGAGGGTAAGTAGTCTAGTTCCCTTATATAAGAACAAAGGAGACATACAAAATTGTGCAAACTATAGGGGTATTAAATTAATGAGTCATACCATGAAACTTTGGGAAAGAGTAATAGAAAAAAGATTGAGGAAGGAGACCACGGTAACCGAAAATCAATTTGGGTTCATGCCTGGAAGGTCGACAATAGAAGCTATACATCTTCTTAGGCAATTAATTGAAAAATATCGGGAGCAAAAGAAAGATCTACACATGGTATTTATTGATTTAGAAAAAGCTTATGATAGGGTACCAAGAGAAATTATATGGAGAATTCTAGAAAAGAGAGGCGTTAGCGTAACATATATTGACCTAATTAAAGATATGTATGAAGATGTAACGACTAGAGTGAAGACTTCAGGTGGATTGACTGAAGCATTTCCAATAAGGATAGGGTTACATCAAGGATCAGCTTTAAGTCCCTATCTTTTTACACTAATCATGGATGAACTCACTAGGCACATTCAAGATACAGTGCCATGGTGCATGTTGTTTGCAGATGATATTGTTTTGATAGATGAGACACGTGAAGGAGTAAATGCTAAACTAGAATCTTGGCGGGAAACTCTAGAAATGAAAGGTTTTAGGCTTAGTAGAGTAAAGACTGAATATATGGAATTTAAGTTTAGCAATGCTAGACGTAGTGAAACAATTGTTAAGATAGGAGATGATGAGTTGTCTAAAATCGAGAACTTTAAGTATTTAGGATCGTTCTTGCAAAGTGATGGAGGAATTGAGAGAGATGTCTTACATAGAATACAAGCAGGATGGTTGAAATGGAGATTAGCATCGGGTGTCTTATGTGATCGTAAAGTACCTCTAAAACTTAAAGGGAAGTTCTACAAAACGGCAGTTAGACCTGCTATGTTATATGGTGCTGAATGTTGGGCTATGACTCGAGCACATGAGCAAAAGATGAAAGTTGCAGAGATGAGGATGTTAAGGTGGATGTGTGGACATACGAGGATGGATAGAATAAGGAATGAGAGTATTAGAGAGAAAGTCGGAGTTGCATCTATTGAAGAAAAACTTCGGGAGACACGTTTGAGATGGTACGGACATGTACTTAGAAGACCAATAAATGCCCCCTGTTAGACGATGTGAAACTATGATAAATACGCACATTAAAAGAGGGAGAGGAAGACCAAAAAAGACTTGGTTGGCAACAATAAAACAAGATAAATTTTATTTAAATCTAGATGATGATATAGTAGGGGATAGAACTCAATGGCGTAAAAGGATCCATATAGCCGACCCCACCTAGTGGGATAAGGCTTTGTTGTTGTTGTTGTTGTTGTTGTAGAACAAGCTTTAAATGGGATACAAAATGAAAAAATAATTCAACCAGATGAAATTCTAATAGAGGTACTAAATTGCTTAGGGAAACAA